>OFHU01000333.1:0-240524 GCA_900245905.1 Lacerta viridis | reverse complement strand
GTTTACTCCATTGTTTGCTTGGCTATTCCAGTCCTGACCAATCGGCTATTCTACCTTTAGAAGTACTATCTGTGGCTCTGTCTGAGCCGGGGGGAGGCTGTCTGCTGGAGCACAGGGAAAGCGGCCCCCGCGCTTGGCCTGTGGCGACAGCCAGGTCCCGAACTCAGGGGGTGGTGGCAGCAAGAGATCTACCGTGACCCGGCCGGAGGGCTGGGTACAGGTGAAAGTAAAAGTAAAAAGGGAAAAGACCCCGCACTCCCCCTCTGCTTGTTGAGGAAGGCGGGGTCGATAACGCTACATGGTGGCAAAGCGGTGGGAAAAGACCAAGCAAACTGGAGTGAATTAGGAAACGTTGTTTTGTGGCATAATTTCCGAACAAGGCACGAGCAGTTTGTTATTTTTGTTAGTCAGGAAATGGCAGCAGGCAGAGATTTTAGAGAGCTCTCTCTGCGAGGCTTGGATTTGAGAGGAACCTCGCACCAACAGAAAGACGTGAGAGAAGAGCGTGGTTTCAAAGGCTGAGAGCATGGTCCCAAGCCAGCTTTGACCACACCCAACGAAAGGAGCAGGAACGGAGAGCTAGGACTGCCGGGACTCGAGGAGTTAACACCAACAAGCGAAAGACGGGAGTGAGAGAGACCCGAAGAGCAGTGGTTTCAAAGGGTGCCGGTGAGAGCATCGGTCCCAAGCCAGCTTTTGACCACACCCAACGAAAAGGAGCAGGGAAGCAGGGGCCGGAGAGCTAGGACTGCCGGGACTCGAGGAGTTAACAACCCCAAGCGCCCAGGCGGGAGTCCGGCCGAGAGACCCGCTATTGTTCCAGCCGGTGTGGAGACGAGACGAGCAGCGGGGAGGCTTCCACGTGCGCAGCTTGTCGGAGAGTAAAGGACGTTTTGTGAGCAGTGAAATCAAGGCGCGCTCGGAGGAGGGCAGCCAGTCTACAACAAGGCGTTCCCGGGAAGGTGGTTTGGAGGTGGGGCGCCCGTTCTCCCAGCGGATGGAGCAACCCAGGAGCCCAGGGCCAGTGCTGACCACAGAAGTCCGGAGCCTTAGAGAGGAGCTGATTCCAGTAACGGAGGAGGTGAGGTGTTTGGAGAGGAGCGCAGAGAAACAGAGAAACAGCGACCTGCGCCCCAATCTACCTACCAGTCCCAGAGGGGCTGAAAGCAGGCCAGCCAAGCTATGCTGAGCCGCCGCCCAGAGTTCGGGGCTGGACAGAATTAAGGGGGCCGTCGTATTATCCCAGGGGAGGAGGAGGAGTATTATCAGGGGCCAGCGGGTCCCCCATATCGCCCGAGGGTTTGGAGCTCGAGGGATGTGGACTTTCGTCTCCTGCCCAAATACGTGCCCCCCACTGACGTTTTGAGCTATTTAACGTTGTTTGAACGCTCATGCCAAGACCAGGGGGTACCGCTGGACATGTACGTAGTGCTACTCAGGACTTTGCTCTCGGGGGAGCTCTTAGAACTTTTGGGGCGCCTTCCAGCTTCGAAATGTAACAATTACCCCCACTTCAAAGAACTCGTGTCTCGCCGGTACTGTCTTAACGCAGACACCTACCGGAGGAGGTTCAGGAAGGTGGAGAGACCTGGCCCGAATGAAAGTCTGACACACTGTTGGCAGACAAAATGTTGCAAAACTTTGAGTTGTGGGTGGCTGCGGAAGGTATACGAACTTTGGAAGATATGTACCAGCTGATACTGAGGGAGCAGTACTATAAAGCGTTGTCTCCTGAGGTGGCTAGTCTGGTGGCGGATCAGGCCCCGAGGACTCTAGATGAAGCGGCTAGGTTGGCGGAAACATTCAGGCAGAACCCGCGCCGCCACGACGTTTAAACATCAGCCGGGAGGGGGGCGTACCATCACCCCTGGAGCTGATGTAAAGGCAGGGAGCGACCGCTGGAAGTGAAGGGACTAAGGCAGCGTCTCCTGGGAAAGGGTCATCAACAGGAGCAGGAGGGGCTGACAGAGGGAAAGTAAATCCCAGTTCTGGACTGTGTTTTTTTTGTAAACGGCCTGGGCACTGGGCACGTCAAACACGAATGCGTGGAATGGGCAAAGAAGAAGGGGGTTGTAGTAACATCATCTACCCCCGCGATAAGGGCCTAAGGGCCTTCCAACAGAAGGAGGACTGGGATGCGGAAATCGCAGGGCTGCAACAGGCAAAGAACCAGGCAGGGGCGTCGAGCGAGAGGGTTTCCTCACCTGCGCCGAACCAGCCGCCAGCAGCCGGGATTCCGGCGTCTGCATCGGTTCCAAGTGTGCGCCTGGCGGAGACTAAGGGGTGTGGCCGCCCCGCATAGGGAGTGGGCTCAAGCGCAGTTTACTGCATCCATCTGGGTAAATGGCATACGGGCAGTGGCTTATCGAGACTCTGGGGCAGACGTTACGAGCGTGTCCAAGGAACTGGTGGCGTTGGGTCAGCTGCAGCCCCAGAGAATGAAGATTAGCCCGTATGGAGCCTCCTCATTTGACCAACTAACTGCCGTGGTTCAGGTGGAGTATAAGGGGTACGAGGGACCGCAGCTAGTCTTGGTCCACGAGCCCCATGAGTGCCTAGCGGAGAGGTCCTGGTGGGAAATGACTTGGCGTACAAGGTCTTTTTGAAGAAACGAAATGGAGGACTGCTCTGTGGAAGTAACCCCTGGGGTCGAGACTCTGGAGGGAGGTGGGAGGGCGGATTCGTAATGTAACATCAGTAGAAATAGAAATGCAGGAATTACCCTTTTTCTCTATGGAGGAGGGGGAGGAAAGTTCATCTTGTGCAGTCCCTACCCTACTCAGGAGGAGGGGAGGAGAGAAGGAGGATTCCTTCATGCTTGTGCCAGAGTCGAGAGGGAGGAGGGAGCATGGGGCCCATCACTCTTGAGGAAGGGGGGCCTCATGAAACTGCTCGAAGGGCAGGAGGGAGCATGGGGCCCATTCACCATGGCTGTGAATGAGATATCTGGGGGGCTTGAAACAGTTGCTGAAGGGCCCGAAGGGAGAGAAAGTTCCCATGGCTGTGAATGAGATATCTGGAGGAACGAGAAACAGTTGAGTCACCCGAAGGGGGAGAAAGTTTGGTTGCCCAGCCTAGGAGGGAGGGGGAGTCCCCAACCCAGCTAGCCGATCAGCAGAGGCTTAAGCAGGAAACAACAACAGGATCCCACCACCTTGCAGGGATGTCGTGAGGCGGCTGGAGTGAGTCCTAGAGGGGAAAGAAAAGTAAGGTTCTTGTACAAGGAAGGATTATTGTATCGGCAGTACTGGCCTAAGAAGGTGGTGGATGAGGAAATGGTGCTGCAATTGGTCGTTCCTAGCACCAGGCGCCAGGAGGTTTTGCGCTTAGCGCATGCCAGTGGGTTGGTGGGGCATCATGGTGTGAGGAAAACCTTAGAGCGGGTCAGTCGGTATTTCTACTGGCCCAATGTGTACCAGGATGTCCAGAAATGGGTTAGAGCATGTGATGTGTGTCAACGGGTTGGGAATGACCAAGATAGCCCTCCCCACCCTCTTCAAAGTGTCCCAATGACGGAGGGGATTTTTCAGAAGTTTGGAATGGATTTGGTGGGGCCCCTCCCAAAAACTAGCTCTGGGAAAGTGTATATTCTGTCATTGGTGGACTATGCGTCGAAGTTTTTGTGGTCAACTAGTCTGACCTCGTGCTCGGCGCTAAGCGTAGCTAAAGCGTTAGTAACAGCTTTTTGTTCTTTGGGAGTGCCTGAGCAGGTGGTCAGTGATTTGGGAACGTGCTTCCTGTCCCAATTAACTCAGCACTTGCTTAAGTTGCTGGGAGTGGATCATTATAAGGGCATTGCCTATTTTCATCATGTGACGGGGCAGGTAGAGCGAGTGCAGAAGGACATAGTCCAACTTTTGAGGAAATGTGCGGCTGTGCATGAGAGAGGAGTTGGGATTTAGATCTCCCTTTAGTGGTGTCATCATATAATGACACTTATCATCGCAGTATTGGCATGGCCCCAAATCAGTTAGTGTTTGGCAGGCATTTAAACTCACCCATGTCCATCCTGCGTAAGAACTGGGATGGAACTGAAACCCAATTGTTGATGCCTTCTGTGGGTACGTATTTTGATAAGCTTAGACAGACGTTGGCGGACTTGTGGACAGTGGCCAAAGACAACTTAGAGGTAGCCAAGGCCGAACAGAAGTGTGGTTACGATGGTAAAGCCAGAGAAAAGAGCTTTTCGGTTGGGGATAGTGTGTTGATTTTGAGACCAGTGCGACCCCACAAGCTGGCTACGAAGTGGGAAGGGCCTGGCGTAGTGAAGCAAAGGCTCAGTGCTGTCCGCTATGTGGTGGAATGTAAAGAACTGCACGCCAAGCCTAGGGAGTACCACGTGAATGCCTTAAAGCTATACGTGACTCCTGAGGCGGCGGGGGTGCTAGCTTATTCGGGTAGTCAGGAGGGGGACCCTTCAGGGCCTGTGGATCTGTTGGCCGAATATAAGCAGGCTGGGAGTTTGGCCGAGGTTAAGCAGTTTCCTAAGCTGACAGAACAACAGTCGGCTGAGTTGCTGGCGGTGTTGGCGCCTTTTGAAAAGGTTTTCAGTAACAAGCCTGGGAGGACACAGCTGGCACAGCACCACTTTGATACAGGGAACGCGGCTCCTATAGCTACGCGGCCCTATAGGGTTAGCGAAGCTCACGCTGCGTGCATAGAGGCGGAGCTGCAAGAGATGTTGGATTTGGGAGTTATAGTTCCGAGCCAAAGCCCTTGGGCTGCTGGGGTGGTGCTGGTCCCAAAGCGAGATGGAACAGTGAGGTTCTGTGCAGACTATAGGCCTATGAACCGGGTGATGACATCAGACCTGTTTCCCCTGCCCAGGATTGACACCCTAGTGGAGAAGTTGGGTAGGGCGTCTTTTATTTCTGTGTTTGATTTGACGAAAGGGTATTGGCAGATTCCGCTAACGCCAGAGGCTTCAGAAAGATCTGCCTTTATTACTCATAAAGGCTTGTATCAATGGACGGTCATGCCTTTCGGCGTAAAAAATGCGCCGAGCGGTTTCCAGCGGTTAATGAATACTCTGACGCATGACATGAGTGCCTTTTGCTGTGTCTATATTGACGATCTGGCCGTGTACTCAAATACATGGGCTGAGCACCTGGAGCATGTGCAGAAGGTGCTGGAGCGACTGCAGGAAGCTAATCTGACGGTGAAGATTTCAAAGTGTCAATTTGCCCTAGGAGAGGTGGAATATCTGGGGTTTCGAGTAGGCTCTGGCTATATTAAGGCCATGGAAGCCAAGGTGCAGTGTGTGGTAGAGTGGCCTAGACCTCAGACTAAAAAGGACGTACAATCCTTTTTGGGGTTCGTGAATTATTATCGGAGGTTTGTGAACCATTTGTCCTATTTAGCTGTACCTCTGACAGAGCTGTGTAAAAAGTCTAAACCTGTAAAGGTTGTCTGGACAGAGGAATGTGACCGTGCGTTTCAATTACTGAAGCAGGCTTTAGTGAGCTCCCAGGTGATGCTAGCTCCTGACCAGAGTAAACCCTTTCGGGTTCAGACAGATGCATGTGATACTGGTCTCGGAGGCGTATTGTTGCAGCAAGATCAGCAAGGGGAGTGGAGACCTGTAGTCTTTCTGAGTAAGAAGCTCCTTGGGCGCGAACGAAGCTATTCTGTGGTAGAGAAAGAGTGTTTGGCTTTGGTTTGGGCCCTTGGAAAGCTGCGGCCATACTTGTGGGGGAATGTGTTTGAAGTTCAGACTGACCACTCCCCACTCTGTTGGCTGGAGAAGGTAAAGGATTCCAATCAGAAATTGCTGCGATGGAGTTTGGCGTTGCAGGACTACCAGTTCACGGTGACCCACGTTCCTGGAAAGGCGAACGTGGTGGCTGATACTCTGAGTCGACTTTATCAATCTGTGGGGTAGTTGCCTGCTCCAAAAAGATGCTGATTATTCCCAGGACATTATTTACCTCAGTAGTATTAAGAGGGAAATTCGGGGCCTGGAACCCCAAATTTCCTTTTAGGAGGGAGGGTGTAGTGAAATACCGAATCTTTGGTTCAGGAAATAGAGACCTTCGGGTAAATCAGAATTGGGGGTATCGCTATACCATGGGATACGATCAAGAGATGCCTTTAAGGAATGTTAAAAGGAGGTGCCTTTAAGAAGATCACAGGAGATATGTAAGTTTTGGCTGCAGAGAGGCACCCTGGCCTAACGAGAATGGGGTTGGGGCCAACTGGTGCTTGTTAGGCTGATGAGTAATTCAGGAGGTAACAGCCCAGACTCACAGCTGCCCTTTCATCAGTGACAGCTGTGACTAACGACCTGAGGGCAGTAATTGGCCAGCGGGGAAAGGGACCGCGTGGGCTAACTCCTTATCTAGGCTGGGCTGTGTCAAGGGGAGGAGAGCTTGAAAACTTTAGAGCTTGGAGTTTGCCTACTGCCGGAACATCATTGCAAAAGAGCTGAGGCGTCGATGGACTTTCTCTCCCCATTAACTCTTATGTCTTGGGGAATGGATTGAGGACTTTTGCCAGCTCTTTCAGATGCTAAGCAGTTAAGTACTTAACCCTGCCTGTAGGAGAGGGATCAGAATGTGTATTTAGTCTAGTTAATTAGATGTTTTGTTGTTTTTAAGCCTGTGCCTTGTTTTGTGAAAACTGTGCCTTTTGTGTTTTGCTAATCCTTAATTAAAAGATATTTTAGTGAACTTTTGTTCTCGTGTTTCGTTTACTCCATTGTTTGCTTGGCTATTCCAGTCCTGACCAATCGGCTATTCTACCTTTAGAAGTACTATCTGTGGCTCTGTCTGAGCCGGGGGGAGGCTGTCTGCTGGAGCACAGGGAAAGCGGCCCCCGCGCTTGGCCTGTGGCGACAGCCAGGTCCCGAACTCAGGGGGTGGTGGCAGCAAGAGATCTACCGTGACCCGGCCAGAGGGCTGGGTACAGGTGAAAGTAAAAGTAAAAAGGGAAAAGACCCCGCACCCCCCCTCTGCTTGTTGAGGAAGGCGGGGTCGATAACGCTACAGAGCCTACCATTGGCATGCAGTGTTGAATCGATTATCCCACAGGAAATGAAGCCTTCAAAGGGGAAAAGGTTCCTCACCTCTATTCTAAAATGACTGTTGCCATAAAACACACATCCATGGAATTTACAGAGCACATGTCTGGGGACATGTCTGTCTATTATTACTGCATATGTACATTTAAAATCTTACCAAAATGAAAAGTGACAATGCAATGCGATATTTTGGGACTCTCCCTCATGTAGATGTAAATAAAATTATTCTTCATTTTGATAATATGCCTCAAAATTGACCCCTAGGATTGGGGGGAGGGGCGCGGCGGCAGGGGGAGGGCACTTTCTAGGGCTAAGCAGCTGAAAGCCTTGACTCATACTAAGCCCTGACAACTGTGAGTATGCTCACCAAAATCTTCAAACTCCTGGCTTTAGCTTGATCACCGTAGAAGAAAGTATTTTGAAAATGCCTCTGCTGAAGTACCATATAAATGACTAAACCTATATAGATGCCTAAACCAAAAGATGCCTAATCCTAGAGGATTGTGAAAATAGAAACTGATTAGCATAAATATTTCCACTTGAGCAGCTCCCTGAACGGTATCACTCCCAAGCGAGCGATAAACAATAATTAGCTATCTAGAAGATGTTCAATTTATGTCCCAGCAGTTTTACAAAGTTTCTTGGGGTGTTCCTAATAGACCCTAAAATGAAGGTGTTGCTTCACACTGGAAATTTTACCACCCCCACCAAAAAAACAAGCAAAGCTGTTGAACTGATTCATGATAATGATGACAACAAAAATGATGGCAATATATTATGTTTTGATATAAGCATATTCAAAATTCATGGAATGGTCCAAAAAATGAAATAATCTGGTTTCACAAACCACCCAGGGGGCTATTTTGTAATAGAAGCAGGTGCACCTTGACACCATTTCTGTTGGGTTTTATGCATTGAAGGCCTCATAATTAAGCCATGCTGACTACAGAGAATAGTCTCTGGGTCAAGGCTGAGGTTAATGGAAAGATGTTAATATGGTACCTGTGTGCCCAGTGGGCACTTGAATTAAAATAGGACCTCATTTCCCATTTCTGCTGGTGTTCTCAACTTACTAGTAGCACAGACGCACAGCCAAAATACTGCAAAGTTTTGAGATCCAATGGCCTGTGAAATATTTCTTGATATACATGTACTTATTGTGCATTTGTATGAAGAAATATTAACCAGCAGGTGTAATAACCCTTCCTCGGTTATGGAAATTTGGATGCTAATAGAAAGCTCTTCCTAAGAACATAACAATAGCTTGCTGGATCATGGTTCATCTAGTCCAGCATCCTGTTCTCATAGTGGCCTACTACATGCCTGTGGGAAACCAAAGAACAGAATATGAGCAAGAGAGGACTTTCACCTCTCATGGTTTCCAGCAACTGTTCTTCAGAAGCACTGTTACCTCCAGCTGTGGAGATAGACCATAGCTATCATGCTTGTAGCCATAAAAAGTCTTGACCATTAAACTTTGTTTGATTCTCTTTTAAAGCTATCTATGATGGTGGCTCTCTATGCCTCCTGTGGGAGCAACATTCCACAATTTGTCTATGTTCTGCACGAAGAAGCACTTTCTTGTATCTGTCCTAAATCTTCCAACATTCATCCTCATTGGATGTCCATGGCTTCTAGTGTTATGACTTTTCTCTACCCCCTTTCTCCATGCCATGCTTAATTCTCTAAACCTCTACAATGTCACCCTCTACTTTCTCAAGCTCTGGGAGGAAGACCCTTCATCGCCTACAGACAGCCACCCAATCTTAAACAACTCCTCACCCACAATAATACAACAGGACTCAACATGGACACTGGTACCAGAGCCTGCAATAAACCCAGATGCCAACTTTGCTGCCACATACCCGGACAACACCATTACTGGCCCCAACAACATCAAACATACCATCTCAGGACTATTTAATTGCTCATCTTCTAACATTGTGTATGCCATCAAATGCCAACAGTGCCCTTCAGCTCTCTATATTGGACAAACAGGCCAAACCCTACGCCAAAGGATAAATGGACATAAATCTGATATCAGGAATCACAAGACAGAGAAACCAGTAGGAGAACACTTCAATCTCCCAGGACATTCTATAAAAGATCTCAAAGTAGCTGTCTTAATACAAAGGAATTTCAGAAATAGACTGGAAAGAGAAGTGGCTGAATTGCAACTAATCACCAAACTTAAAACCATGGAGAAACCTGGTCTGAACAAAGACATTGGATTCTTATCTCATTATACATGACAAAGCTATCTTTAGCCATCTCACCCCTTGCCTTTCCCTGTAAGACCCTGTAAAAATTGCAGTCGTCAACAGGTTTTCCACACCTATCAGCTGATCACCCATTCCCACCACCCTTCTGAGTAATACCCCTCCCCACTCCCTCACTATATTTAAGGGTCTGGTGACTTCCGTTTCAGTGTATCTGAAGAACTGTGCATGCACACAAAAGCTCACACCAAGAACAAACTAAGTTGGTCTCTAAGGTGCTACTGGAAGGAATTTTTTATTTTGATTTGTTTTGACTATGGCAGACCAACACGGCTACCTACCTGTAACCCTCTACTTGCCTTTCCTCTAAACTAAAAAGTACCAAATGCAGCAAACTTTATTCATCGGGGAGATGCTCCACCCCGTTGCTCCACCATTAGATATTGTGTCACTTTAAGATTGCTCCAGTCTTTTCTTTCCCTCCCTTAGCATGTGCACTGCAGCACGTCCTCCAAAATAATTGTCCATAAAACCGAAGTATTTGTATGCATAATAAAAATAATTTCCTCCACCCTAAAAGACGAAGCAAAGCAAAAGCAGAGAATCAACCTCTTTTGCCTCCAGACAAATGTAATTCTAATCAATAATAATTTCTCTTTGGTTCTCACCAGCTACTAGAGCACACATAGTATATTTCCTAAATATCGAGTGTCTACCTATTTTTCCAATCAATTCTTCTCACAATCAATTCCTCGCCAATCCATTTATCTCATTCCCGAGACAAAGCAAAATAAATTTCCTCTCCACAGTCAAAATCCATTTTCCTTAGTGAAACCCAATCGTTCTTCATTCGTGCACTTAAATGTGGTGAGAAATGTAATAACCATAACAAAAGTCCAGTAGTTTCCTGCTATACAGATTAATATGACAATATGCAGAAAGAAGCAGAAGAGTTAATGTTTGCAATTTTGTAATCTAATTTCAGCATCAACACACTCCGCACCCATTTCCCAGCTCCTTGGATAGAGCCGGAATATTGCCAAAAAGGAAATTATGCATTTGAAGCAAAGCGCATTGGTCAGCTTAGGAAAAGTAGCCAAGACTAACATAAGCCTGGTGATTTCAATGGCCCCTGAATGCCGCTAGCTTGACCTGAATCCAGATCAATATTTCGATGAGATAGAAATGGAAAGAATTAGAGTAGGGAAGAATATGCTGAGATGCATGGATATGCTGAGAAGAGAGATGAGAGAAATATATGGGGCATTTGCTTTGCCCTACTTCCCTTAAGCCACACTGAAATCTTGCTGTTGCTAAAGGTTATTTGCCATTCACCCTGATCTGTTCTATATATGAAGGTTTCCCAGTGAGTTTTGCTTTCCCCAGCATATCATCGATTTCCTCTTAATTGTCTTTCAGTTTCCTCCTTGGTCTGAGCCATGCTCTTCTGAAAAATATTCTCACAGTGGGCTTTTCATGCCAGACCGTGGGGTGTGTGTGTTTCAATCCCAATTCAGGGTTGATCACCCTCCAAGGCTTGCTTGTCACTGGTGGGTGTGGCCAAAATGAGCATGCCCAATGCAAATGCACATATACCAGTGTGTGCGCACATGCACAATAAATAGGATATATACATACAGGCAGGCAGGTGCACAAAGATTTGGAAAAGCCAGTGAACACAAATGCACATACTCGGCACAGAGGGAGCTTGAAGGCGGATACAGAGAGACACACACAGAGAGGGCAGAGGATAGGGGATTCCAGTTTTTTTGTTTCCCTTCGCAGTGCTGGCATGGGAAAGTCTCCTCCTACCTCAGTGCTGTAATGGGGAGCAAAAAACAAAGCACCTGAGAATTTAAAGCTTCTCTGCCAGGTGATCATACTCCAGAAATGTGCCAAACAGCAGCCACAAGTCAGTTCCCTTCACGTCTCTGAGATGTCTCTCAGCCTCCAAAAAACCTTCATTTTTTGCTGAACATTTTTCCTGCCAAACTTTCAGAGGAACCATAACTGGTTTGTTCAAACCACAATTTCTTTACTCAGCATGGGCTGCTACCTTGACTCGTTTACAAGTTGTGGTTTGGTTGAAGCTCAGATGCCGCAACCAACAGTGGTGCCACACCCTCGAACTTGTTGAGACCCAAAACTGGGATGCACGTCTTCCTATCTGTGTTCTGGCATGAGTCACGTGACCTGTGCAAGACCACGGAGCCCAAAATATGCACTTTCAGGGGGGCGAGATCTCAACATGAAATCGTGTAAGATCACAGCACCCAAAATGGTTGATGTGCTCTTATGGGGGGCGGGGGGAATGGAATGTTCCGGTTTCTCTGGGACACTTTCAGTGTGTGTGTTGCTTTAGTAAATCAGAAACAACAAGTTTCAGTCTCTCATACACAAAGGGAAGAAATGCATATGCTCAAAGTCTCACGTCAGTTCATTTACAGAACAACAACAGAGATGCCCCTCCCCCATTTTGCTACATATTAAATGGAGCCTGAGTATTAAAAACTCAAGGGAAAAACATGACATGGCCTGGCAGCTAAAGATGTTGATGCCAAGTAAATGTTGAGGAAGTGATTCAATGACTGGGGTGCCATCATATGAAAGTCCCTTCCCTGAAGGTTACTTGCTTAGCCTCTGAGCGTAGGTAAGAAGAGCCTCCACAGGTCGTAATTAATCTCAGACCCTCCAAGTGTTCCTATTTTCCAGGAACAGTCCAAGATTTACAGAAGCCATCTCAGTTTCTGATTTGATCCTGGAACATCTTGCTTTTCCTTAGGTAAAGGTAAAGGGACCCCTGACCATTAGGTCCAGTCACGGATGACTCTGGAGTTGCGGTGCTCATCTCGCTTTATTGGCTGATGTACAGCTTCTGGGTCATGTGGCCAGCATGACTAAGCCGCTTCTGGGAGAACCAGAGCAGCGCACGGAAATGCCGTTTACCTTCCCGCTGGAGCAGTACTTATTTATCTACTGCTAGGTTGGCCGGGAGCAGGGACCGAGCAACCGAAACTCATCCCATCGCGGGGATAAGAACCGCCAACCTTCCGATCGGCAAGCCCTAGGCTCAGTGGTTTAACCCACAGCGCCACCCGTGTCCCTGCTTTTCCTTAGGATGTCCCAATTTTCATCGGAAAAATGTAGGAGGGTATGGAGTTACTCAACCCCTGAGCCATCTGAAGGCCGTCTTGTATAGGGAAGGAGGTTTTTTTTAATGTTTAATATGTTTTTTATATGTGTTGGAAGCCACCCAGAGTGGCTGGGGCAACCCAGTCAGATGGCCGGGGTATAAATAGGAAAATTATTATTATTGATTAGGAAGTGAGAGCTGGACCATAAAGAAGACTGATCGCCGAAGAATTGATGCTTTTGAATTATGGTGCTGGAGGAGACTCTTGAGAGTCCCATGGACTGCAAAAAGATCAAACTTATCCATCCTTAAAGAAATCAGCCCTGAGTGCTCACTGGAAGGACAGATCCTGAAGTTGAGGCTCCAGTATTTTGGCCACCTCATGAGAAGAGAAGACTCCCTAGAAAAGACCCTGATGTTGGGAAAGATGGAGGGCACAAGGAGAAGGGGACGACAGAGGATGAGATGGTTGGACAGTGTTCTCGAAGCGACTGGCATGAGTTTGGCCAAACTGTGAGGCAGTGGAGGATAGGGGTGCCTGGCATGCTCTGGTCCATGGGGTCACGAAGAGTCGGACACGACTGAACGACTGAACAACAACAACAAATTTTCATTGGAGAAATATTGGAGGGTATGTAATCTTATGGGAGAATTCAGTCCTTCAGATACCGTGAGCCTAGACTATTGATATATCTTTGGATCAGGATCAGATCATACAGACTCCTGGATGTCAGAGATCTTGGGCTGTGGCAATTATTAACAATTCAAAAGCTGTGCATGAAGCACCACCATGCCAGATCAATGTTGTGCCCTATATTCCTGTCTTAAACCTCAACATATGCTTTCTTTGAATCAATGGCCTTTGAGTGCTAAAATTGTGGCCAGGATTTCAGCCATCTCTAAGATAAAGGTATATAGATAGCAGCAGCACTAGGAGGAATTTTTCAAGATGCCACACTCATAACTGTCTCCTTTCACTAATGGCATTTCCAATGCAGGGACAGGATACTACTACATGTACTTGTGATTTCTTTGAACCCACTTTCTGAAGAGATATACTTCAAGGAAGCTCATAAAAGGTAACATACTATATTGAACCCTTTAAAGGCTTGAATCAGATTCCCTTAGAAATGGAAAAGATCAAAGTTAATCCTCCACAGAATACACATACCAAAGTCCCTTTCAAATTCCCCCTGCAAGAAAGTTGTTTGACAACTTCTTAATTTATTGAAATAATACAACTTTCCTTCCCAGACTAGAGACTTAGAAAACATGTGAACACACCAGGGCGAATTGTCTGTGAAGATGCTTCTATCCCTTTCTCACTCTTCCCCACCCTCCGCCCCAGGTAAAGATGCTTGCTTGGGCTTCCCTTGCACTCAGGGGAGAAAAGGTTCCAAGATGACAAGGATATTTCAGTACCACGTTTAAAAGATGCACATTTTTAAGATGAACAGAATTTTAAATGATGTTCTACCACTGCTATCAGAGGCAGCATGCTCCTGAATACGAGTTGGCAGAGAGTTCTGTTGCACAGAGGTCCTGCTTGTTGACTCTCCATAGAATTTTTATTTATTCAATTTCTATCCCACACTTTCTCCTTAAAGGAGCTCACAACAGCAAAGTATAGCCATCTCGTTGGCCAGTGTGAGAACAGGATGCTGGACTAGATCATAGAGTTGGAAGAGACCCTGAGTCCAACCCCCTACAATGCAGGAATGGGACATGAGTGGTGCTGTGGTTTAAACCACTGAGCCTCTTGGGCTTGCCGATTGGAAGTTCAGCGGTTCGAATCCCCGCGACGGGGTGAGCTCCCATTGCTCTATCCCAGCTCCTGCCAACCTAGCAGTTCGAAAGCACACCAGTGCAAGTAGATAAATAGGTACCACTGCGGTGGGAATGTAAATGGTGTTTCCGTGTGCTCTGGTTTCCAACACGGTGTCCTGTTGCACCAGAAGTGGTTTAGTCATGCTGGCCACATGACCCGGAAAGCTGTCTGTGGACAAACGCCGGTTCCATTGGCCTGAAAGCGAGATGAGTGCTGCAACCCCAGAGTCACCTTTGACTGGACTTAATAGTCCATGGGTTCTTTATCTTTACCTAATGCAAGAATCCCAAGCAGGAATTAAGATTGCCGGAAGAAATATCAACAACCTCAGATATGCTGATGACACAACCTTGATGGCAGAAAGTGAGGAGGAATTGAAGAACCTTTTAATGAGGGTGGAAAGAGGAGAGCGCAAAATATGGTCTGAAGCTCAACATCAAAAAAACTAAGATCATGGCCACTGGTCCCATCACCTCCTGGCAAATAGAAGGGGAAGAAATGGAGGCAGTGAGAGATTTTACTTTCTTGGGCTCCATGATCACTGCAGATGGTGACAGCAGTCACGAAATTAAAAGACGCCTGCTTCTTGGGAGGAAAGCAATGACAAACCTAGACAGCATCTTAAAAAGCAGAGACATCACCTTGCCAACAAAGGTCCGTATAGTTAAAGCTATGGTTTTCCCAGTAGTGATGTATGGAAGTGAGAGCTGGACCATAAAGAAGGCTGATCGCCAAAGAATTGATGCTTTTGAATTATGGTGCTGGAGGAGACTCTTGAGAGTCCCATGGACTGCAAGAAGATCAAACCTATCCATTCTGAAGGAAATCAGCCCTGAGTGCTCACTGGAAGGACAGATCCTGAAGCTGAGGCTCCAATACTTTGGCCACCTCATGAGAAGAGAAGACTCCCTGGAAAAGACCCTGATGTTGGGAAAGATGGAGGGCACAAGGAGAAGGGGACGACAGAGGACGAGATGGTTGGACAGTGTTCTCGAAGCTACCAACATGAGTCTGACCAAACTGCGGGAGGCAGTGGAAGACAGGAGTGCCTGGCGTGCTCTGGTCCATGGGGTCATGAAGAGTCAGACATGACTAAACAACAACAACAACAACAATGCCAGAATATGCAATTGTCCCACAAGGAGATTGAACCTGCCACCTTGGCATTATCAGCACCATGCTCTAACCAACTGAGCTACCCATCTTTCCATCCATGGACCAGTTCTTCCTATGTTCTTACAGGAACTTGATGTCTACCAAATACTTTCATCTTAAAAAGGATGTTACACACACAAGGCAATGAACAGAGCATCTTTCATTCACTTTGATCTTTATACAGGTAACAACCATCTCTTTTACAGGTAATTTATATGTATCTCTTTTATAAACCTTTTAATCTTGGTCTATTATAACAAGGTCCTCTGCATATAAAAGACTGTTTAGCATTCCAATTAGTAATTAAAGTTTGTTAGAAGAGGTCTCATTAGAGGTATTTTGCCATTTTAAGTCTCTCTGTACACTTGAAACTCTTTCGGGTCTGCATTCTCCATAGAGAAATAGCGAGGAACATTACAGTGTGAAACTGATTAAAGAAAGGTTAATGGAGGTATAATCCAAAAATGGCAACTCAACACTGAAAAGGATGTGACCTGACCTGATTTCAGAAGATAATTTTTATGGATTTTTAGGTTTGATTTCTACCTCCTTTGAAAGGAGTATAAATACAAAAGAAGCAGCCTGTTACCAGAAGTTAATTTCAAATAATTTTATTATCAGCAAAACAGGCACAACTGCAGCTTCATTCAATGTAGGCCGAAGCCAAATCTCTATCCTGTTTCCTGTGCTGTTATGCTACACATCCCAGTGCATCTCATTTCAATCCTGTTGTAAACAGATACTGCAATGCCTATCAACACAACGTAAACCTGGAGCAAATTTTGTTTTGTCTTGCTCTCAAAGGTAGGACCATAACCAACAGGTCCAAATTAAAGGAAATGCTTTAAAACAAAACATTAGGAAGTATATTCAGATGGTATAAGCTCTTTAACAGTGGAACAGGCTGCCTTGGGAGCTGGTAGACTTTCGTTCATTCCATATTTTTAAGGAAGGCTATAGCAGTGGATTTCCTACCATAGTGTAAGGTTGCACGAGATGGTCTGTGAGGTCCCTTCTCACTCTACGGGTGGGATTCAACTAATGAGTGCTTTCAGCAGAAGTCCAAGCAAAGACTTCTGTTTGTGAAATAAATAAATATATTATTATTTATACCCCGCCAATGTGGCCGGGCCTCCCCATTGATTTTAATATCCAACAGTATATTAAAAACACAATAAAACATCAAACATTAAAACTCCCTAAACAGGGCTGCCTTCAGATGTCTTCTATGTCTAGATAGTTGTTTATTTGGGAAAAGTCAGATAGTTGTTTAGGGCGTTTCCTTGACATCTGCGGCGTTCCACAGGGCAGGTGCCACTACTGAGAAGGCCCTCTGCCTAAACATATTATTTAAGAAACTGAATTTTGCAAGGTTGACTTTAAGAACGGAGTCCATTTTCTTCCCCATTTCTATTGGACATGCTACTTGATACATTGCTTCCCTTAAATGTTTGGATGGTGGTGCTTTAGTGTGCCTTTTATCAGCTTCAGCTAATATGCCAGTGGGAGAAGGTGGGTTATTGTAATGCACTCTGTATAGGTATACCAGGTGAGGGTAGCCCATGAGTCTCAATCCCTAGGGACTTCCACTGCATGTGAAGATAAGATCAGGTGGAATGAGTGGATGAGATCAATTCAAAGTGCTGGTTCTAGCTTTTAAAGCCCTAAGTGGCTTAGGGATCACTTGATCAAATATACATAGAAGAGTAGGACATGATCATTCATTTGCTAGGCCAGTAAAATTGCATTATTGGAAAAAAGGCTCTGAAAATGATTATGGGGCCTAACGTTCCTATAATAGGGATGTGTTTTATTGTTATTTAGATTATTGTTCAGTCGTTCAGTCGTGTCCGACCCTTCGTGACCCCATGGACCAGAGCACGCCAGGCACGCCTATCCTTCACTGCCTCTCGCAGTTTGGCCAAACTCATGTTAGTAGCTTCGAGAACACTGTCCAACCATCTCATCCTCTGTCGTCCCCTTCTCCTTGTGCCCTCCATCTTTCCCAACATCAGGGTCTTTTCTCTTCTCTTCTCATGAGGTGGCCAAAGTACTGGAGCCTCAACTTCAGGATCTGTCCTTCTAGTGAGCACTCAGGGCTGATTTCTTTAAGAATGGATAGGTTTGATCTTCTTGCAGTCCATGGGACTCTCAAGAGTCTCTCCAGCACCATAATTCAAAAGCATCAATTCTTCGGCGATCAGCCTTCTTTATGGTCCAGCTCTCACTTCCGTACATACTACTGGGAAAACCATAGCTTTAACTATACGGACCTTTGTCGGCAAGGTGATGTCTTTGCTTTTTAAGATGCTGTCTAGGTTTGTCATTGCTTTTCTCCCAAGAAGCAGGCGTCTTCTAATTTCGTGACTGCTGTCACCATCTGCAGTGATCATGGAACCCAAGAAAGTGAAATCTCTCACTGCCTCCATTTCTTCCCCTTCTATTTGCCAGGAGGTGATGGGACCAGTGGCCATGATCTTAGTTTTTTTGATGTTGAGCTTCAGACCATATTTTGCGCTCTCTTCTTTCACCCTCATTAAAAGGTTCTTTAATTCCTCCTCACTTTCTGCCATCAAGGTAGTATCATCAGCATATCTGAGGTTGTTGATATTTTTTCCGGCAATCTTAATTCCGGTTTGGGATTCATCCAGTCCAGCCTTTCGCATGATGAATTCTGCATATAAGTTAAATAAGCAGGGAGACAATATACAGCCTTGTCGTACTCCTTTCCCAATTTTGAACCAATCAGTTGTTCCATATCCAGTTCTAACTGTAGCTTCTTGTCCCACATAGAGATTTCTCAGGAGACAAATGAGGTGATCCGGCACTCCCATTTCTTTAAGAACTTGCCATAGTTTGCTGTGGTCGACACAGTCAAATGCTTTTGCGTAGTCAATGAAGCAGAAGTAGATTTTTTCTGGAACTCTCTGGCTTTCTCCATAATCCAGCGCATGTTTGCAATTTGGTCTCTGGTTCCTCTGCCCCTTCGAAATCCAGCTTGCACTTCTGGGAGTTCTCGGTCCACATACTGCTTAAGCCTGCCTTGTAGAATTTTAAGCATAACCTTGCTAGCGTGTGAGATGAGTGCAATTGTGCGGTAGTTGGAGCATTCTTTGGCACTGCCCTTCTTTGGGATTGGGATGTAGACTGATCTTCTCCAATCCTCTGGCCACTGCTGAGTTTTCCAAACTTGCTGGCATATTGAGTGTAGCACCTTAACAGCATCCTCTTTTAAAATTTTAAATAGTTCAGCTGGAATATCATCACTTCCACTGGCCTTGTTGTTAGCAAGGCTTTCTAAGGCCCATTTGACTTCACTCTCCAGGATGTCTGGCTCAAGGTCAGCAACCACACTACCTGGGGTGTATGAGACCTCCATATCTTTCTGGTATAATTCCTCTGTGTATTCTTGCCACTCTTCTTGATCTTCTGCTTCTGTTAGGTCCTTTCCACTTTTGTCCTTTATTATGGTAATCTTTGTACGAAATGTTCCTTTCATATCTCCAATTTTCTTGAACAGATCTCTGGTTTTTCCCATTCTGTTATTTTCCTCTATTTCTTTGCATTGCTCGTTTAGAAAGGCCCTCTTGTCTCTCCTTGCTATTCTTTGGAAATCTGCATTCAATTTCCTGTATCTTTCACGATCTCCTTCGCATTTTGCTTGTCTTCTCTCCCCCGCTATTTGTAAGGCCTCATTGGACAGCCACTTTGCTTTCTTGCATTTCTTTTTCATTGGGATGGTTTTCGTTGCTGTCTCCTGTATAATGTTACGAGCCTCCATCCACAGTTCTTCAGGTACTCTATCCACCAAATCTAAATCCTTGAACCTGTTCTTCACTTCAACTGTGTATTCATAAGGAATTTGATTTAGATTGAATCTTACTGGCCCAGTGGTTTTTCCTACTTTCTTCAGTTTAAGCTGGAATTTTGCTATAAGAAGCTGATGATCTGAGCCACAGTCAGCTCCAGGTCTTGTTTTTGCTGAGTGTATAGAGCTTCTCCATCTTTGGCTGCAGAGAATATAATCAATCTGATTTCGATGTTGCCCATGTGGTGATGTCCATGTGTAGTTTGTGTCGTGCTTGTTTGTTGGAAAAGAGTGTTTTGTGTTTTTAGTTCTCTGAAAAAAAGCTTCACCCTTTCCTGACAGCATTAAATAATTCTGAAGTAAATAAGATACAGTGATCATTGATTTATTTCCTTCCTGCCTAAAAACCTTCTCCTGTCAGTCAATGCATAAGATTAGTAAAGTACACTTAACCAGGATGCTAGGTAGCAGTAATAAGGAGAGAGAATGTTATGCCCATAGCCTTCTCAGAAGCATCTTTCTGGCCACTCTTGGAAACAGAATGCTTGATGACATGAGTCTTTGATCCAGTCCAGTGAGGCTTTCTTCATGTTCTTAACTCTTATATTCTACATATGAAACACGACACACAGATACTCACTAGAGCAGGCATCCCCAAACTGGGCCCTCCAGATGTTTTGGGACTACAACTCCCATCACCCCTAGCTAACAGGACCAGTGGTCAGGGATGATGGGAATTGTAGTCCCAAAACATCTGGAGGGCCCAGTTTGGGGATGCCTGCACTAGCGGATATCAACAACCATGTAAGGAAGAGATGGCAATATCTTTTAAGGGGACACATTCCCTTTCGGGTAATGCGCCAGGGGCGGCACGCCAGCCATGAGCAGAGCCAGAAACAAATCCAGATTCTAGATTAACAAATCGAGAATAAATATTACCCTGCTTCAGTTTTTGCCATGGCAATCTCAGATTAGAATTCCCAGCCCTAGGCAGATATACTCAGAAGTAAGGTCCACTGATCTTGATGCGGTTACTCTCAAACTTGTATATAGCAGTCTCTCTTTTTAGAATAACAACAACAACAACAACAACTATTATTATTATTATTATTAGTTGTTGTTGTTGTTGTTGTTACCCCGCCCATCTGGCTGGGTCTTCCCAGTCACTCTGGGCGGATTCCAACAAAGATTAAAAATACATTAAAAATTAGTAATCATAATAACACAGGACAATACAGCTACTGTTCTAGAAAGCAAGTGAAAGTAATTGCTTTCTGTCTAGTGTGGTAAACACACACATGCATGTTGGCAGAAGGTTATCAACATATTCTCAGACAGCTGGGGAGTGTGGCTTACTTTTGCCAAGACATACAACCCAGAAAAGGGGAGGAGGAATAAAAAAATCAATCAGTTAGGTTTTTAAAAAATAAAAATTACATAAAATACATTCCCTTCTAAATGGCCGGAAACAGCTTGGAGTGGGGGACTATTTGAAATTATGAAAAATAATCAAATGAACAAATAAGAAGGAACTTGGATGAGACAGAAAAAAAATGGGTAGCTTCAGGAGACATCAGGGGACTCATCAAATGAGATTGGCAGGATCCATATGATACTCAGGTTTCAAGATGATTACCTGAAGTCTAGAGGGTTTTTAACTGAGGGTCATAATATGTAAAAACTGCCAGAATCTTGGGTGTCATTTTTAAAGAATGAGAACTACTTTTAAGGCGAAATATATCAAAGAGATGTTAAATTAGCAGCTGGCATCCAAGGTCAAATGTGTTATCTTGCATTGAAAACTGATGTGTATAGGATCTCTGATTGCTACTCCAAAAAATAGAAAATGTTTTGTGCGGAGAAATGGAATCAAGTAAATAGGCTGAGAGGCCCAGTTCTCATCTTGCCCTTCTGGAAATCACTGGGGACAGATGCTCTGATTTGGTCATGGAGTGAAACAAAAGAAAGAAAGAAAGAAAGAAAGAAAGAAAGAAAGAAAGAAAAGAAAGAAAGAAAATGAGTAAAACAATTTTCATGGATCAAATTGTAACCTGATGCTAAGTCAAACACAAATGACCATGCTTAATTCATAGACTCCATTTGCCCTTGGTTCAGATTGGCTAGTAGACCATGTGTGTCATTGCTCTTGATCATCGGTAGGCAAACTAAGGCCTAGGGGCCGGATTCGTCTCAAACCTACCTGGGATGGTCCGGTCCAGCGTGTTTTTACATGAGTAGAATGTGTGTTTTATTTAAAATGCATCTCTGGGTTATTTGTGGGGCATAGGAATTTTTTATATTTTTTCAAAATAGTCCGGCCCCCCACAAGGTCTGAGGGACAATGGACCGGCCCCCTGCTGAAAAAGTTTGCTGATCCCTGCTCTTGATCCACTAGCATGAAATCACTAGGTATAATTTGTAGTTTTTTTCGTAAACTGCTTTATAAATAATAAAAAATAAAAATATGCTCTACGGTCACTTTGGAGAGGTCCTTCCTTGTTTACATGCACTGTCTTCATATAGCTTCCTGTTGTTTAGGTATCCTGCCTATTTTCTGAAAATTATTCAACACTCCTTCGAGCAAAAGTTGCAGTCAGGTCTCTGAAAATGCTCACTAGTTGGCCACTATTCCCTTTCTGTGTGGCAATTTCCAACACAGTTGACAAGTTAGAAGCTACAGCTCCCCGGTTCTTCGTTTGGTTCCAGAAATTGAATGTGGATCCAGGGTTGCAGGCCAGAGAAAGAAATGCACTGCTTTCCATATCCACCATACAAGGTTCCACTGTCAATTCAAAATATTTTTATAGCTTTCTGTGAGCATGTGTCATGTCGACACCTACAACTGTGGCGGATTCACCAAGGTGCGAAGGAAACAATACTGACAGCTGGAATAAGCCAGAGATACTGTCAATGTGGATCCATATAAAGATGTAGATTTGAATACATTGTTTTGTCTTCTTATCTCAACATGAAGAATATGATACTGTATAGCAGTCTCCCAAGAATAAAATATTATAATGATTCGATATAGTCAAAATAAAGCACTGTGCTGTCCCGGTATAATGCAACATTATCTTATTTCAATTGATCCCTATTTCAGCAGTTCAGCTGAAAGAAGTAAAGATGAGTAATTATCAAATTCCTGCAGGTCATTTGATATTGGTCAACAACTCTGAATGTCCCCATAGGAACATTGTAATCAGTGTGGTGTAGTGGTTAAGAGCGGTAGACCTGTAATCTGGGGAACTGGGTTCACGTCCCCGCTCCTCCACATGCAGCTGCTGGGTGACCTTGGGCTAGTCACACTTCTCTGAAGTCTCTCAGCCTCACTCACCTCACAGAGTGTTTGTTGTGGGGGAAGGGAAAGGAGATGTTTAGCCACTCCTCCTCTCCTTCCTCCTCCTCCTCCTCTCCTGGGTAAAAGTGGATATCAAAGGGAAACTCCTCAATGCTCCTCCTCCTCCTCCTCCTCCTCCTCCTCCTCCTGAGAAGAATGTTAGCCACTTTGAGACTCCTTCAGGTAGTGATAAAGTGGGTTATCAAACCCAAACTCCTCCTCTTCCTCCTCCTCCTCCTCCTCCTCCTCCTCTTCTGGGCTCTCAGGAAACATGGGATGTGTGGTAATGCTGGACTCATCAGTATATGCTTATGAAATTGAGTTTTTGATTTTTATGAATGATTGTGAGTACATTGCCATGATCAGTGCAGAGTTTAAGGCTGATGGTATGCCAGTCGTAAGCATCAATTGTACCTCTCCTGTTTGGATGTTTTATATTATAATTTGCATGAATATTTGAGTGATGTAGTATAAAAAGGCTGTGCAGTCCAGCTCCCTGTTAAGTATAATTGATATAATTCACACATAAATTAAAAATGTATGTGTCTTAATGAAGGTTTAAAATGAAAAAATGGCTAAAGGTATACTGAAGAAGGTTTAACATGGGGTTTTTCTATGGGGCTACATTAAAACCACGGGGACCACTTTGAGCTCTTGCTAAGTCGAGGATTAACTAACTAATTGTTGTTCTCTGGTAGCTAACATGTGAGTGTTGTAACCTTGGATCATGTGATGGAGATATTGAGTCACAAATCTCCATTTTGAAGAGCGTTGCCTTGAGTCTTTTGCCCCCCAAACTTCATGAAGATGTAAATGAAGTTTTCCCGAAGGGAGAGTAAACAACCTGGAGGCTGGAAAGCAGACTGTGAAGAGAGTGAGAGTGACCTCTGCTTCTAGGTCTGTTTGGGTTATTTCATATTTTGTAAGATGCTGAGCCAGTGCTGGACAGCACAATTTATTGCATGTATAATTTTGGTAATATCTTTGATGCTTATGATCTGCTTTTAAAAAATTCTGCTAGCAAAATTTGAATAATACGTTTATGGATCTGGACAATGCTTCATTTCCAAAAGGAGCCAGTTTTCATGCATCCAGTTGCTTCAAACTGTGTAATATTAATATCTGCAACACCCCCTACCCCAATGTACCCTGGATGGTCCTCACCAAAGCTGCACATCCATTTGGAGCATGCCTGCCACAAGCTGGAACCCTGTGGGTTCAAGACTCCAGTTTACAGGAGCACCCTGCATAGGAACAGGAAGCAGCCTTATACTAAGTCAGATCATTAGTCCATCTAGCTCAGTCTTGTCTACACTGACTAGTAGAGGCTCACCAATTTTCAGGTGGTAGATATTCCCAGCCCTACTGGGAAAGAGTTGGGGTTGAACCTGGAACATTGCACATGCATGGCAGATACTCAATGAGCTCTGTCCCTTCCCCTAGGCGGAGACACATGCTCTGAAAGTACAGTATTGCTTTCTGTTCCAACTCTGAATCCAGCCTTGTTGAGTCAATCATAATATTTGTAGACCTTGATCTTCTAGATGGCTTGGGGGGATTTTTTTAGCTCCCCCCCTCCCATGTTGTGCCCTAGCTATAAAGTGAAAGATTTCCATATATTGTACGATTATTACTTTTATGTCATATTCTGCTACATTTTAAACCAGAGCTAGCAAAGGGGAGATATTAAAAGATGGAGGGAATCAGATGTGGCATCACAGTTTGATATAGCTGATTGAGTACAACTTAATTTCAGATCTCTCCTGGATGATAGTAGAGATTGCTAGTATATTCTCACAATTGAGAGACACCTGATCTTCCCATTCTCCCTTATATTTCCTTCCTTTGAAGACTGCAGAAGGGAACTACCTGTGATGTATTTAAATCAAGAGCAGATTAATCTGTTTTTGAGGAATCTCCTGGGAAGATATGTGGAGGCAATAAAAAATGAAGGCAACTGCAAGATTATTGGATATCAAAGCTGCAGAGAACTCACAGCCCAGGGTGAGATGAACACATTCAGATTGGATTTTTCACCAAAGAGAAATTACAGCAGCTTTTGAAACTGGAAATAATCACACAATAACAGCACCGTAATTTCTTTTAAGTGATCAAAATTTTATAACACATGCAAACATATATCCAAATTCCCATGAAGGGGATTACTTTCAATTATGTGTGACCTCTAAATCAATCTTTTGTGAAGATATTAATTCCATGGGGGTGGGGTAAATTTTCAGATTAACTACTTTCAACTGAATAGATCCCTGTGTCAGGAATGCAATTAGCGAAACTCTAATGCTGGACCCCTCAATTATGTGGTACCCATGGACATCTTATACACATAAAAACGTAAGGCTGTCATCACAAAGCCCCCATTGGATGATTTGTGGTGCCTCATCATAATTCTGGATTTGCATGAAGTCAGAATGGGGTAGGGGAGCAAATGAGAAGGCAAGTTGCACAATACCAGTTGTGAGTGATCAAGGGACACAGTGCTCTCTCTTGCACTGTCTCCTTCTCTATGATAAATCATTCTTTGAAGGTAGAAATAGGGACAATATAAGGTATAACATAAAATCAGGTCTAATATAACACTTTGGACAGAAGCAGCTAGAAGTCACAAAATAATTGTAAGCATGATTGAGCTTGGATTTTAAATCTAGATTTGATGAGTATGGATGTTTAGAAGTAAATAAGCTTACATCAGGATTTTAGTTCGAAAAAATCTGTTGAAAGTCCCAGTTAAAGGAAGCCATGGGAAACAAAGTGCGGCACATTTACACAGTGTTTGGAAACCAAACCAGCTTGGAAGAGCAGGACCAAAAACTGGGAGAGAGGTTATCACCAATGGGAAGATAAAAAGTAAAGAGGCAGTCAGAAAGTCAAAGTAAATAAAGGGTGATGGGCCAGAGAGAGAGAGAGAGAGGAGGGAAGACTTGGACTGGACTAGCTAAGAGTTTGGTGTGCATAAGAATCAATACTGTTGTATTTGTTGATTAATCTTTTGTGTGTATTTTTGTAGTTGTAACTTAATAAAAATTTAACTTATCTGAATTGTTGCTACCTGGTTCAGATATTGGGAAGATGCCTATAGATACATGATTTTAAACAGGGTGGAAGGATCCACGAAGAAGGGTATTGGGAGCAGAGTTAAAAACATATCTCATCACAACATTCCTGCAGTCCCTTAATGTATTTCTATTAAAGGGGGGGAAACCCTGTTTCTTAACTTCAACTCCCAATCTTCAGTAATTCACCTGATAGTTTAGAAATCTAAAGCAACATTTATTTGTTGATACAGACTGCAGAACTCATTGCCATGTCTGCTTATGTACGCTTTAATACAAATATATTGCTCAGATATGCACAGTGCATTTTGTAAAGAAGCTGAATTGCATTTTTTTTTTTTGAAATCCCCCTTTTTAATCAGAATGTGGGGGCATTTTCCCCACACCACCTTAGTGCTGTCTGTTTTACTTACAGACGTTTTATGGCAGCCTGCCACATTGGAGAATAAATAATTGAAGACACCAATACGATGAACATTTCAAGCATAATAATAAATAGTTTAGGACCAGATTTATCATGGTATCCAAAAATAACATCCGTGCTCTTAACAACTCTCTGAGTTGTCAGCATGAGTTCTCTGACTTCCATAGGCCACAATGCCAAGTCAGAGTGTGTCTTGACTTCTTGTCCCCATTTTAAATCCAGTGCCAGATCACAAGTCTGAGAAAATGCCATTGTAAGGACCACTCTGCTGGCAGCAACCAGCACTGAGTAGGACAAATGTGGGGTTGTGGGACTAAGATCGTGATAGCACTGGGCTTCTGGCTCTACCAAAATCTAAAACTGTCCCTCTCTAGGCAGAGAATTCAATTGTCCTTTACACATCCTCCTACTCACTGTCTTTCAGATCACAGTTTCCTTTAAAGGGATTATGGTTTCAACCTCCCACCCGCAACTGAGATAGATAAATAAATGCCACACAGAGGCTCTGGCAGGGTCTTAAGAGTCCTCCCATCTCCGTCTCAAAGCTGGGAAAGTGCTAACTAGGATTTGGGAAGGAGTTGGAAGGATTCTAGGAGCCAGCCAGGGCCCTTGTGCCAGTGGCAGAGGCACCCTCTCCGGCACCTAGGGCAGGATGCTGAGAGGTGGGGTGAACCGCCCAGTGGTGCATGTGTGATGTCCGTACAGACTGCGCACACGTGGCATCCTGTACGGACTGCGCACATGTGGAAGCCCTTACGGTTGCTGTGCGAGAGGCAGCCCGTACGGCCGCTCTACAGCTGGGGGGAGGCAGCAGGCCATCTTGTCCCCCCCCCAGAGTGGTACACGGGACGACACCCCCCCCCCTGCACCCCTTGGTATACCCCTGCCTTGTGCTTACTTCCCAAAGCTGGGTGCCTCCTGACTCAACTTTTGGTAAGGCGGAGAGGGGATGGGGTGGGTGCCAAATTTTGGGCTGATACAAGGCGCCATAGTGCCCATCTGCCACTGCCAAGGTTTTGTTTGTTTAATTTTTGTCACCAGTTTGGTGCTGCTCCTTACACCTCTTTCCTGCTTTTCCCCACTTCCTAATTGTTAAGTAGTGGGTGGACACAGCAGACGACACAGTGATTTCCAAGCAGCTCTTGTTTATTCTCAGGCTGGAACAGAAGTGAGCTGAAGGGCTCAGCAGCCTGCTTATATAGAACTCAGCTACAAAGCAACAGTAACAACTTTCTGTAGTTACCCAATCCCTGAACGTCACTTTTCAATCCCTCATTTGCATGTGCGGACCTGAGTGAAAACTGCAGCAGAATGAACTATATACACACACCCCTAGTGGCCTAGGGTGAGAACTTCAATACATAACACTAGTCAAGGCATCCATCACCTCACTAACTCAAAGCAGAATGAGCCCCTCTCTGCATTATTTTCCAAATTTAAAATATTGAAATGCTTCTTCGTCGCAAGCGTAGCTATAATAAAAACCAAATGCTTGCCTACTCAAGTGGGATGTTTCATTTTTACCTGGTAGAAAAATAAGGCAGTGTAAGCTGCCTCTGCACAGTGCTTTTGCGGTCTTATATTTATGGATGTAGATTGTTAGACATGAAGCAGCAGCGACCTGATAATCAGTAAATCTGCAGAATGCTGAAATATAGCATTAACATAGAAAGAAAATAGATTAGAAGGAAAAATCCATGAATTTGTCACATTCATTTTTTTTGTATACCTATAGGGATGAAGTTTTTCATTACAAAGTCAAAGAGCATTTATATATTACATTTGCAATTTATTGAGAGTGAAATGTGAATCTAGTCAGAGATGAACAGTATTGTGCTTTTGTTAAATTTATTAGATTAACCTAAAACATAGCCTTCCCTGTAATAAGGTATCTTATCTAGACGTGATCTTTATTCATGTCCTCTGAAGGCAATGAAAGGTTTAGCAAATGCCATTTTAAAACAAATTGAATATCTTTGTAAATGTATAAAGCCTACATTCAAAGGCATTAAGCAGCTGAGCCATGCATTCATTGAAGAAATTTCAAATGTTCATTTCCATTGCTTCAACTTTGTACAGTACTTTGCCACGACTTATTAATGTATATGATCTCTACAAATAACAGACTGTATTACTGGAGATGTGTTATTCACGACAGAGGTCATTTGACTTGTGGATGGAGACCCCGCCCTTAAGGACTGGATTAGTAAATGAAATGAAATAAATAAATACATAGGTTTTATAACAGCACACACAGGTGACTATTATATCACAGCACTCCACCCTCCCTGGTCTTCCTTGAGCCTCAATTTTCCTACACATTAATTTCCCAAATTGATATGTGCGTACAGGTGAGGCAGGGGATGGCTGGAAATGCTTTGCGTTTTCAGACTTGTCTTCATTATAAATGCTTGTATTAGTGAAAATACCACACACAATGCGTTTTCTTTTATGGTCCAATCAAAAATAAGCAAAATTAAACAAGTCTACTTAGATACATATAGAATAAATCCCATTGAATGAATAAGACAAGTCTATTTCCAGATTTCTAGCAGTTGCTTTAGTCTCTGCTGAAAATGTCTTCCTCTTCTCTGGCAATTGTATGACCTCTTTACCGATGTTCAAGGTCTCCATGTTGGGGCAGTGAGTAACATTTGTGATAAGAAGAATGCAAGGCAGCAGACAGAACCATTGCACTAATCATCTCCTTCTTGTCTAATAACATGACATGCTTCTGTAGCTTTTATGTCTATACTTAGAAAACAGGGAAGAACTACAGAGAAAATGACCACCGGTACTCCCCATCCTTCTCCCCTCTGAAAATAAAATGCAACATTGGGCGTCAGTTGTTCAAAACTATTTGCAATTTAGATTGATGCTAGTTTTATTAATTCCCAAGAAATGAAGACCCACCAAAATCAACCCCACAATTAATCCAGAGTTAGCATTGTGGGAATGTTTAGGAGTGTGGATGAGTATATATTATTTTATATATATCATCCCAGCTTGTGTGAGCAAGCTCCAAACTTAGCAGAGTCACATTCCCTTTTAAAACACAGCAGAAAACGGTTGCATAGGCTTGCTAAAGCCTCTATAAGAAATATATATTCCTGGTATATTCCCCTTGTTCCCTCTTAAAAGCAAAGACACAATACAGTACTGATTATTAGATATAAAAGAGTTTACTTACAGTCATCCATGAGTTACAGTACAGGCTCAAAGAGGCAGATAAGCTTAGATAAATATATTTACATGTGGTGAAGCTGATTCCATAGGGGAACAGGCTTCACCTCTGCTTCTCTCAGCTGCAAGCTGAGAGAGAGCATCCTGCTTGTTCAAAAGACGAGGCAAAATGGAGAGTGATCTTTGGGATCTTGTTCCCAGGTAAGACCACACCTACTTCTGGTTCCTGTAACTCAGTCCAGGTAAACAGGAAGTTAAGCCTGGAGGACTGAGTTACCTTCATGTCCACTCTAGCAATGTTGTGTTTGGCTGCTCTGTGTTTACATCCCACAAGCATGATAATGTTACTCTGTACATCTCAGAAATGAGCCCCTTGAAAATGGATCAGGATTGTTTCCTACTCTCCAGATCCATATTCATCTTGAACCAAACAGTCTAGGGTTGACTGTCTAGGGTAAACCATTTCTACCACTCCCACCTCCTCCACACAGATATTGAGACAAGATGGTCATACACAGGAATGGGTGTAGCCTGGATTTATTTTAGGGGGAGTAGACTTTATGTTGGGAGGGGGAGCAGAACTGAATTATCTGCAATGCAATTGGTCAGTTACTTAAGTTTTTCTATCCCTGACCCCCTGCCTACGCTTATGTACACATACCTTCTAATGAAAATATTAAGGCTCCATTCTGGAGTCTTCACAAAAGTCAGATTTTTCTCTTTCATTACTGTAGTAAAAAAAGCGTTTTTAAAAATAACATTTTATTGGTTTTCCAAAAATAACAAACAAAACAAAACAAATCCCTTCCTTGGTTCTGTTATTTATAAAGATACTGCATGTCTATTGTTAAGTTTGTAACATATTTAAATCACCTATGGTCAGGCGGAGTCCCCCAAACCCCAGGCAGCCCCTGAGTGGAATAACAACACAAGACAACGTGGTATGGGATTAAAATTAGGCCACAACATTATTAAGATTCAGATGTAGGGAGACCTTGGCTCAGGCATTGGACGTTTATCCTTCCCAGCCCCCAGCCGGGGATCTGCGTAATTTCAGGATTATCCAGCATGTGAGGGGATTGAGCTAGCTCTGGAGAACATGTGTTCAAGCAGATAGCCCGCCTCCCCCGTTCGCGAGAGCAATGACAACCTCTGGGCGTGTGGCCAATGCCTCCCCCCCAAGACCCCTTTAACGGGAACCCTGGTATCAATGTCACAATGGGGGCATGGGGTCACCGTCCCTCACCCCCCCTTTAGGAAGATGACTAAAGGATTCCGCCCAAGGCCTGCAACCACCAAAGTTGTGACGTATTGCTACGGGAAAGGCGAAACCTGCCAATGCAGGGAAATTCCTTTCCGGCCCTTCAACAGCGGCCTTGACATAGCAGCGCCTGTGTACCTGTGGAGAAGAGGTTAACCTGCAAAATGAAAAGGTTAATTGAGGGAGTGGAGGGTGGGAGAAGCTCTGGAGCCTGACTGGTGCTTCCCAGGTATGTAACACCTTCTATTGTGTGGGTCTGTGTTCCCTCCCACTACCTGGACAATCTCCCTGGCAACACCTCCCCCAGGTGGGATTGGGTGGCTGACTGGGTGGGTGGAGACCACAGGTATCCAGCCCGGGAAGGTGAAGCCAGCCTGAACTACCAGGAGCTGCTCTGGGATCCAGGCGGCTGCGCACGAGCACACAAAATGAGCACCCCATTTGATGTGGGGAACGGTCATTATCCATTATAATAAAAATACAAGTAATCTTAAAACCCTGCTAATGTATTAACCTGTGTACATTGCTTCTGTATATATGCAATAAACATCTTCCATTCTTCCTTAAATCCATTATCATCTCTTCCTCTTAATTTGATCGTCAATTTTGCCATTTAGGCATTAGTTTAACTTGCCAATCTTCTTTAGATGGGACAACTTAAAAGGTGCATTTTTGAGTACAATCTTCTTGAATGCTAGCTGAATAATGGTTTTATGTGGAAGTATGTCAAAAATAAACTTCCAGCAACTATACCACTTTAAATGCTTAGCATGGAAGGACCCTAAACCTTGTAACCATTTCCTTCTTTTAAATAGGCATTAAACCCAGTAATGAAAATGTTAAAGATAGTTCAAGTACAATTTTCAACTTTGACATTTTTCTATGGGTGTGGGGAAGGCTATTTTTTTTTTTTTGTATAAAAAATGTTCAAAAATTGCTTTACCTGTCTGTTCTGCTATCCCCACTACCAAAAAATACTTTTACATGGGGAGAGAGAATTCTTAGCTTTTGATGTCACTGTGGTTTGTAAAATAAAGGCACCACAGAATAATAATACAGTGGTAACTTGGGTTAAGAACTTAATTCGTTCCGGAGGTCCGTTCTTAACCTGAAACTGTTCTTAACCTGAAGCACCACTTTAGCTAATGGGGCCTCCCGCTGCCGCTGCGCGCCAGAGCACGATTTCTGTTCTTATCCTGAAGCAAAGTTCTTAACCTGAAGCGTTATTTCTGGGTTAGTGGAGTATGTAACCTGAAGCGTATGTAACCTGAGGTACCATTGTAATAATAATAATAATAATAATAATAATAATAATAATAATAATAATAATACTTTTATTGTCAATGTACAAACTGTGTACAATGAAATTAACCGAGCCTGTCCCCCAAACACTCAATCTCATTGCACTCTGCGTGCTTGTCGCACAACACACCAACCCCAAAATCAGTTGCACTATATTATATTCCGTTCAGCAGCCTAACAGCCCACGGATAGAAACTGTTTTTTAGCCTGTTGGTACGACTGATTATACTTCTATATCTCCTGCCCGAGGGTAGAAGAGGTGCTAGCTGGGGTGTGAATCGCCCCTCAGAATTTTTGTCGCTCTCCTAAGGCAATGATCCCTTGCGATGTCATCTAGCGGGCTCAGGGGACAGCCCATAATATCATGTGCTGTGTTCACCACCCTCCATAAAGACTTTCTGTCCGTGGCTGTCAAGCCAACATACCACACTGTGATAAAATATGAGAGGACACTTTCTATTGTGGACCGGTAGAAGGAGGTCATCAGTTGTTGTATAACGTTGTTCTTTTGCAAGACTCTGAGAAAATGGAGTCTCTGTTGGGCCTTCCAAACCACCTGAGTTGGACAGTGGTTGGAGCTGTGGTCTAAACCAGTGAGCCTAGGGCTTGCCGATCAGAAGGTCGGCAGTTCGAATCCTCATGACAGGGTGAGCTCCCGTTGCTCGGTCCCAGCTCCTGTCCACCTAGCAGTTTGAAAGCATGTCAAAGTGCAAGTAGATAAATAGGTACCACTCTGGCGGGAAGGTAAATGGCATTTCCATGTGCTCTGGTTCTCCAGAAGTGGCTTAGTCATGCTGGCCACATGACCCAGAAGCGGTCTGCGGACAAACACCGGCTCCCGTGGCCTATAGAGCGAGATGAGCGGCGCAACCCCAGAGTCGTCCACAACTAGACCTAACGGTCAGGGGAACCTTTGTCTTTACCTTTAACCACCTGAGTTATATTGTTTTTCCAAGTGAGGTATTCACTTAAGTAAACTCCCAGGAATTTGAAGGAAGAGACCCCCCCCCCGATATACAACACGGCTAGTTCCCCTCTCTTCCTCCGAAAGTCCAACACCATCTCCTTTGTCTTGCTAATATTTAGGTGCAAGTTATTCTCTAAGCACCATGTAGATACTTTTTGAACCTCCCCCCTATACGCTGATTCATCTCCACCTGTAATTAGACCCATTATGGTAGTATCATCTGCAAACTTAATAATTACAGTGGATGGATCAGATGAAATACAGTCATATGTATACAACGAGTACAGGTAGGGACTCAGCACACATCCCTGTGGGGTGCCAGTGCTGAGCTTCAGGGAGGTAGATGTAACAGGCCCAATCCTCACTATTTGTGTCCAAAGCCGAAGCAGAAGCAGAAGCAAGGAAACAAGACGTGGTGTGACTCCAAAAGAATTTTTAGAGCTTGGATCTGTGCATATATACTTGGAATGAATATATACCTGTTTATAGGATAACAACATTAACTCTTCAGTAACTGGAGACATTGAAGCCCTCTAGCCATTGAAAAACAAACACCATCCGATGACACCAAAAAACACGTCGGAGAGAACATTTGGGCCATTACAACAAAAGAAATTTCAAAGCCTTCAGCAGAGAGGGAGCGCTTGCTTTTAGGCTGTGCTATTTTTCCCCCTGTAATCTTTTGTTCCAGTTCTTTCACCTTCAGAATCAATTATCTTCCCGCTTCTCTGTTCTCAGCCACACTGGACTGTTTCTGAAATAACGACAGACTTTGATTACATGGATTAAACTGCACGCAAGAAGAGGCTCACATGGTGTCTCAAAGGCACTATCATGTATTTGGCACTGGGCTCAGTCTAATCTCCAGGAAGAATCCTTTCACAGGCATCTACAGGTTTTTTTGTTCCAAGTAGGTAGGACATAGACTTCACCTGGGCAACTGAGCCTCTGGATTCCTCTCCGTCCTTGTGTTTTTATTATACTTTTCTTTGCTGTTTATAAATGTTGCTGCTAGCCCTTGCTGGTCTCTATGATTCTATACCACAGGGATGGGAAATCTGTGACAATGGCTCCTGTAGTTCTGTCCCAGCTCCTGCCAACCTAGCAGTTCAATATACCCATCAATAAATAGATAAACAGGTACCATTGCAGCGGGAAGGCAAACGGCGTTTCCATGTGCTCTGGTTTCTGCCACAGTGTTCCATTGCACCAGAAAGCTGTCTGTGGACAGATGCCGGCTCCCTCGGCCTGAAAGTGAGATGAGCGGCGCAACCTCATAATCACCTTTAACTGGTCTTAACCATCCAGGGATCCTTTACCTTACCTAGAGTAAGGAGGCATACTGGCACCCACAGAGACCCACGTTGGTGACACCTGCCTTAAATGTTACTAATGAACTTTGTTGAGCAATGCATGTTACTTTTGCAGTTTCTGGGGTGATACTCTGGATATGCCTGATTTTTCAGCTGAACATGCAGAAGCCTGATTGAACCAAGCAGCATTTGCCTGAGTAGCCAAGCTATGAAAAATGCTCCTGAGAAGGAAAGGTGGGTGAGTGGCAGGATGGTCATGCATTGAAAAACAGTGAAAGAAACGCTTCCGTGCATCGAGCAGGGAAAGAATGGGCTGCTGGAGGAAAAGTGCCTTGCTATGGGCTTCAGGGAGGAAAACAGAGATGGGAATGTACAGCCACAAGACACATTCACACACCTGAGGAAACTGTGAGCGTCTGCCCTTATGGTACCGGCATGCGGGCGAACTGCTTGGAAAATGAACCCTACCCTACCAAGGGGAAATGCCAAACACACACAAAAGGTGGTGGGGGCGGGGGTCACTCAAGCAGCTCTGCAGCCAGAAAATCTCACCACCCAATCCCACAGCGATGAATAGGACCGGATAGAGCAGATTAGGACTGGGTCAGGCATTGTCAGGCTTCAGGGGCTCAGCTTCCTCCCCCCTTGACTGTAGATAGCAGTACAAAGAGAAAGCATTATCTTACCAGTAACAGAATTGTTTAATGAACGCAGCCAAAGAACAAGCGACCATTCTCAGAGTGCAGGTGCTTCCAATTAAGGTTCCGCCCACCTCCCTCTAGTCACTTCCACCCTCTCATCTCCTAGCCACCTGATCTCTCAACCATTGAGACTTTTGCACAGCCACCTTATTTAATCTCCTAGCCTTGGGATCGAGCAGCCGCACATCTTCCAGTGAGAGAGAGTCTGCTAGCTCACTCTCTTCCCATTCTTCTTGCTGTCCACCTCCCAGTTCTGCCCAACTATTGTCTTCCGAGTTGTGCCCCTCAGCGAACCATTGTTTCAAGTCAACACTATTCCACTGCTCCTGTGGAGTGTCAGGATCCTGGCCATGAACAGGGGGAGGCTTCCACCATTCCTCATCAGATTTGTACTCCTCAGCCTGGACTCTGACAGGCATGTATGGTTGTAACCAGAGCTATCAAATCATGGGAGATCTACTTCCTAACTTTCCAGCAGAGAAAAAATAGAGTAAGCATGTTGCAAAAATCACCTCATATAATCAATAGGTTGGGGTGTGTGGTGTGGGCTGATTGTGTCATTCTTTACAAGGCACCATGACAAAGCTGTGTGATTTCCAGCGTGTGATTTTGAGGCTAGGAATGGCACGGCAATGTGAATATTTATTCAGGCAGCAAGGTCTTTTACCTGTAATTACATTCCGATTTCAATCAGCTGGCACAAGTTTCAAAACAATCTATGAGGATTTCATCAAGAGTAAGGAAGTTCACAGGAAACAACTGATGGGTTTAGGCACACGATCTGTAGAATACAGAGTCGACATGCACAAAACCTTGTTTGCTATTCAGAGCTAGCTAGGGAAGCACTTTGAGGTGAGGGGGTCTTGATTTGGACATCAGTCTAGCGTTATGACCTAATCATATTATGAGCCAAGTAATTACAAAGTGTAGTACCGTCCGTGGTAACAGGAAGATATTCATGGGCATCAAATAGCAAGCAAAGTAACCAGGCCACTGTTGTTTTCGCAGGGTGGGAAATTGGACTCAAACATCATTTATGCTTTTCTGGTTAAATCAATAAGAATTGAACTTCTTACAGCAAATGAACTGAAATCAACTGTTTTGTGTGAGGAGGAAAATATAGATTTACACATAAAGCTACTGAATAAGAAATGCACCCATCTTCACAAGAAAATATGCAGCATGTATTCTGTGAACGGAGCAGGAGTAATCCTGCAGACAGTCCTCGTGATCATGGCATATATATTTATCATGACACCACCATATTATCTATAGTTTTGCAGTTCAATTTTATGCTTGTTTACTCCAAAGCAAAGCCTCTTCTGTGTTCTATGGGACGAATGTGTGCTGTTGAGTAAACATGCATAAAATTATGCTGCAAGAGACGCAATGCAAGGTCTGATTACTGAAATCTTATCAGTAATTGAAAACTGTAATATATGATCACACTTATAATTGTGTGTCTTCAGTTATCTGAGTGAAAGAGAGAATTGCCTTGTACATCAGTTTAGCACTACACAATCCAAACAATGCTATTTATTAATGCCTTTAGGCTGCGATCCTCTACACCCAGATACAAGCCCACAGGGCGCACCGGACCATAGGACACACCTCGTTTTTAGAGGAGGAAACAAGAAAAAAAATATTTTTTCTGGTTTTCCTCCTCTAAAAGCCCTGTTTTTTTGAGGATCAGCTAAAAGTTTTGCAGCTTTTTTGCAAAGGGAAAAGCCCTGTTTTTTTGAGGATCAGCTAAAAGTTTTGCAGCTTTTTTTGCAAAGGGGGAAAAGCAAAGAGGAAAAGCCCCGTTTTTATGGGGTTCAACTCACATTTCTGCAGCTTCTAAAGGAAAGGGAGCCTTTTCTACAGTTTCCAGACAGATAATCTAATCAGCCAGTCACATGTTGCTGGGGAAACAAACAACCTCCCTCTGCAGCACATTCAACAATGGAGGGCGGGGCTGAAAGGGAGCCGGGGACTCTTATCTCTCTCCCGATCTCTTGCTGATCAGCTGCTGAGCGGGGTCCTTTCAACACCCCCTTTTCTCTTTGTAAAATAAAAAGCATGATCCTCTTTTGGCCCCTGGGCAATTCAGCTCCAGGGACCACCATTCGCTCCATAAGACACACAGATATTTCCCCTTACCTTTCAGGAGGAAAAAAGTGCGTCTTATGGAGTGAAAAATACGATAGATGTTCTGCGATTTACTTCAGAATGGACAGGTATGAGTTGTTTCTTTACTGAAGTAATATGACCAGTTGCGGTTTAAAACAAACATGAGGGGAACTGCAGAACACTAATAAGTTCATAAACATGTGCTCTTTGTAGAACTCAGCAGTGAGTAGGATTAGGACAAAAGTAGAATAGTCATTGGCTATGATTCCAATTTCTGTTGATCTCTCCACCTGCCTACCAACCACCACTGGCTAATGGTGAATCCATTTTCAAGTATGGAACCTTATTTAGTCAAAATAACAGCATCTCCAGCTAAGTGACGTCTGAATGCTTATGGGAATGCCCAGATTCCCAGAGGACAACAACAGGGATGACAGAGACCATGGCTATGTGATAAATCCAGTTCCGTGATTTATTGGGATTAAATAAGGCTTCTCACACAGATCGGCTGAGAAACTTGCAGGACTCTTAGGAGCCTGATTCCACGCTTCATATTCAACTATCACTTGTGCAGATTGTTAAATCACCCTTGTCAGCAGCAGCAACGACAACGTGTTTTTTTTAAAATAGCGGGGGGAACACACACACACACAAGATCTAAGCATGCCCAGTAGTCATGCAATACTATTTGACTATTTTATTTTTATTTTTTATTTTTGAGGAGGCGACTAGGATGAAATAGTCTGGGGGTTGGGGTGGGGGGAAAACATGGCTTGCTTGCTGAAACCCTGAAAGAGAACCACTCCACACTGCAAAATTTTGCTGTAATTCGATTTGTTAGTTGTGTAAATGGAAAGATAGCAGCAACCCAGCCTAGGCACCGGGATGTTGGATTCGCTCCCTCCCTTTGCTTTCCCCTCCGGCTTAACCTCCCCGCTCATATTATTCTCTATTTTGTGCTGTGTATGCAGGCATGAATGATGTGAACGTCTGGTGGTAAGTATGAAGTCATTTAACAACACGGGACATTTTTAGAAGGTCAGCATTGTAAGGACAACATTGGAAGGGAGAGGACGATTGGGGAATGAATAGTAAAGATCAAACATGCAATATGGTCATCTCTGTGGAACAACTTTTTTGTGCATTGACATATTTTGTATTTTAACAAATCAGCATACATACGAATTTCTCTTCCCCGTGATCATTACAAGCAAAAGTTTTGTTTTTTTTCTGAAAGAGCATCTTTATTACATACCCTTTTTCCTTTGACATCAAGCGGCATTAGGTCTCTTTCCTTGCTTCCGCTACGGTGCATCTTCCAGCTATGTTACTATTTTGGAAAGCAGCAGGGAAGCCAAGCTTTTTAAATAAAAAGTGAAAACTGGGTTTGTTTGTTTGTTTGTTTTTAAAAATATTTTCTTATTAAAAATGATGAGACGTCACAAAATTGCTACGTTGTAACGATGATACTTTGTTCTCAGTGAGAAAGAACAGAGGGATCAGATAGCATGGGGCTTCCAAGTGACAATGAAAAGCATGCTGTGGGTTGGGGGAACCCACCATAATCAAAGGTGACATTTCTCTGTTCTTTGCTCGTTTATAACTAGAAAAGTTGGGGACTAAATTTGAAATCACACTAGGCGGTGGATGGTTTTATGTGGGTCTGGTTTGTCTTCAGCGTTTACCTTATACTGTAAAAGGAAGATGCAAATTGATCCAAAAACCCCAAGGAAATGGAGGCCGCCTCTGGGGGCGACTGACTCATTTAAGTGGCCCACTGCCCTGCCTTTTCCCAAGATATTACACAAGAGGAGGAAGTCCCATGTGATCTCAGTGAGAAACAGGGCCTACCTTAAACATGGCAGCAGCTGCAATACTCTGAAAACCAGCTCTGACTTCTATCCCTTAATGGGCTCTTAAAGGTAAAGGTAAAGGGACCCCTGACCGTTAGGTCCAGTCGCAGACGACTCTGGGGTTGCGGCGCTCATCTCGCTCTATAGGCCGAGGGAGCCGGCGTTTGTCCGCAGACAGCTTCCGGGTCATGTGGCCAGCATGACTAAGCCGCTTCTGGCGAACCAGAGCAGCGTACGGAAACGCCGTTTACCTTCCCGCCGGAGCGGTACCTATTTATCTACTTGCACTTTGACGTGCTTTTGAACTGCTAGGTGGGCAGGAGCAGGGACCGAGCAACGGGAGCTCACCCCGTTGCGAGGATTTGAACCGCCAACCTTCTGATCGGCAAACCCTAGGCTCTGTGGTTTAACCCACAGTGCCACCCGCGTCCCCTTACTGGGCTCTTAAAAACATCCAAAAGGGTTGAATATGCTTACCTCTGTCAGGTTATGTTATGAGCACTGGGCACCTTCAGCTTCATCTCACGAACCTGCATGAAACTCTTTGCACACAGTCATATTTTTGTTTCGTTAACATTTTATTAATTTTCAAAAATAACAGAAATGGAAACAACAACAATACAAAATCAAAACAAAACAAAATAAATTGACTTCCCTCTTGTCCTTTCCTTGGTTCCATTATTTGTCAATATACCATGTGTCCATTGTTAAATTTGAACCCATTTAAATTACTTATTATCAATTCATAACAAAATTACAAGTACTTTTAAAATCCTGCTGGTGTATCAACCTGTGTACAATGTTTCTGTATATATGCAATAAACATCTTCCATTCTTCCTTAAATTTGTTGTTGAATCTTCCTCTTAATTTCATTGTCAATTTTGCCATTTCAGCATATTCCATTAATTTAACTTGCCAGTTTTCTTTGGCTGGGACACCTTCTTCTTTCCAGTGTTGTGCTAATAGTGTCCGTGCGGCTGTAGTTGCATGCATAAATAAATTCTTTTGTGATTTTGGTAAGTCCACTCCTGCAATTCTTAGTAGGAAAGCTTCCATTTTTTTAAAAAAAAACAAAGGTTATTTTAAACATCTTCTTCATTTCATTGTAAATCATTTCCCAATATTTCTTTATAGTTTTACAATCCCACCACATATGAAAAAATGTCCCTTCTATTGTTTTACAAACATTTGCTTTCCTTAGTTATATACATTTTTTGCTAATTTGACTGGAGTTAGATACCATCTATACATCATTTTCATATAATTTTCTTCAATCGCCACACATGCGGGAAACTTTAACACATTCTTCCATACCTGTAGTTTTTTTCCTCCCATTCCTCCATCTGAATATTGTGTCCCACATCTTGTGCCCACTCTTTTGCACAGGCAAACTAGTCATTGTATATTTATTATTATTTATTACTGCATCTATTGCATTTATAGCCCATCTTTCCTGCAAGGAGTTTCAAGGTGGTGAACATGACTCTCCGCTTTAACCTTGCAACAACCTTGTGAATTAAGTTATCCTGAGAGCTGGTGAATGGCCTAAGGAGGTCACCCAGTGAACTTCATCACTGAGCAGGGATTTGAATCCCTGTCCCGGTTTGACACCCTAACCACTACACCACAGCTAAGCTGAAAGAATTAACTTTGAATCTACTTTGTTGTTGTTGTTTTTTTTAAAAAAATATTTATTAAGATTTTCCAATTAAAACCAAATTACAATACATGATTAAATTTTCCATACTCCCCTTTCTCTCACCAAGGGGAGCAAACAAAACAAACCCCCCTCCCACTGGGGCAACCAACAAATTCTTTCCCAATTTAACCACTTACTTTGCACATAACATCTTTACAGACTTCCCCGATTCCCCCCCCCCGTTGATTTCCAGGTTAACCCTAATTCACAGTTATTGCCAATTAATCCCCATATTACTTTTTTCTTCTAACATTTTCCTTTTTAAACTCTTTTGCCAAATAATTATTCATCTTACACTTTAAATCTACTTTGACTGCTATCCTAAAAGAACTGGAGCGGTCCATCATGGGACTACCTGGAGTCAAATGATGTGAAAATTTCAGCACTTGAATGCAAGGCATTCCAAGTTAAACATTTAATTCATAGGGGAAAGGCTGGAGTTCAGTGGTAGAGCATCTGCTTTGCATGCAGTAAGTCTCAAGTTCAATCCCCAACATCTCCAGGTATGTCTGGGAGATACTCCTGCCTGAAACCCTGGAGAGCCAAAGGCAGTCAGTGTAGCTTTCCCTTTATTGGTCCTGGATTCCTACTGCAAAAGTTATTTTTTATATATTGAAAAAGAACATTAGAGAAAATCAGGGCAGTACAGTGGTACCTTGGGTTACAAACACATCGGGTTACAAACACTTCAGGTTACAAACTCGGCTAACCCAGAAGTAGAACCTCAGGTTAAGAACTTTGCTTCAGGATGAGAACAGAAATTGTATGGCGGCGGTGTGGCGGCAGTGGGAGGCCCCATTAGCTAAAGTGGTACCTCAGGTTAAGAACAGTTTCAAGTTAAGAATGAACCTCCAGGATGGATTAAGTTCTTAACCCGAGGTACCACTGTATCAACTGAGAGCATCTTCCACAGAAGCTTCAATGAAATGATTAGGAGTGCCGATGTAGGTACTAATTTTGATGTTGTTGTTGATCAACAGTAGTATTCAGTGGCTAATTGAGCTAATTATGTTGCAATGCTGACATAGTCACCAAGTGTCATTGAACCACAAACTTTAGGGTAAAGTGAAAGGACCAATATGATTGAATTATTGATGTTTGAAACTGAGCCTCATTTCCAAAGTAATGAAAATCAAATAGGCAGCGCTAGTATCTTAGTGTGTATTCATGGTTACTTGAAAATATATCAATGTCCAGTTGGCAAGGGCAAATGACTAAATAGCTGTTATATCCTAACAAAGAGATTTCCTTCCGTCTTACCTAATTGTCATGTGTGCGCATGCAAGAGCACATTTATAATTTTGAAGGAATAGAGTGAATACCAAACCATCATTGGGAGACATATTGTATTTGTGTGGAACGTACAGTTAGTTCACACGAGTGTTCAAAGCCCTAAACAACTCAGGGCCCAAATATCTGAAACATTAGAAGTTGTGGATCAGGTTGCTTCATGTTGGAATTGGCAAAGAACAAATTATTCAAGCTTCTCTAACTGCTCATCATTCACACATTCAATGCATGCACAGAGAAGTGGGCTTATGTGTGTGGTGATTATCATTTGCACCAGTCAATGCAAAGTTCATGTAATTTTTCCCTATGCAGAAGTGTGACTTTGTTGGAAATCAATTATGGTAGAAGTGAGCCTCATTTAATACATATTCAGAGAAACACTTTTTGAAATCTTAGAGATTGGTGCTTTGTGCTATTGTAACGCTGCCTAGCCTTGATATCTAGGCTTTCAACTTCAAAGCGTTCTACAAATAATAATTCACTAAACTTCATAAATCACAAGTATTATTCTGTATATCATTTGAATGGATCAGAAAGGAGAGAGTGGAAAGGTTAATGGTTTTATCAAGTTACAACATCAGGAACACAAAAACTCTGAAGTACAAGGTGCATTTCAAAAACTGTTAAGAATCATGGCAATTACTTGAAGTACTTAGAAGCAAGGTTTTGTCAAAGCTCAATACTGTCTTGAGGTTCATATTCATAACTAGTTCTTCTTGGATCAGCCTAGAAGATGCTGGATGCTTTCTGTGTCAATTACTGTCAGCTCCAACATGGTTGTTGTAGGATGGGAGGCATCAGGGATAAGTGGTTTTGCTCAGAGTTCCTATCATTATTGTAACCTTGCAGTACATTACAAAGAAGAGGAAAATTACAGCATTTTAGAGTTCGTTGATACCCTAAGAAAGGAAACTCTTGGGTTTAATTATATGCCAGGATTGCAAGAGCTGTGACTGCACCTCCCAAAACTGCAGAAAGCAGGAAAGGGGAATCAAAATTGCCTGTGTTTGAATAAGTACAAATGGTTTGGTGCAAGACCCTCTATTGATACCACTCCAAACCATTTCAGAATATGACCATTATTTAGTCCGGTCGGAGCTCTGGCCTGTTGCTTGATTCCTTGCCCTTGTTTCACACATGGGTAGGAAAAAAATACTGGTGTCAAAGGCTCTTGGAAGAAATCTAGCCCAGATTTCTCTGTGAAATTGGTGCCATCAGGACAGGATTTTGGGGCAGAAGTCCAGAGTCCCACTCAGCAGAATGAAAAGAAGGGCCACTCCACATAGTAGAGCTGGCTTACTACATTTTGAAGTATGCAAAGTAATTTCACACCACCATCTAAAGGGTTTGTATGCATGCATGAGTTTATGTGTGTGTGTCATACTATTATAGCCAAAATGGTCTAAGCAACCGTCAGACTGCTAACCTAACAGGCTAGTCTATATATATAAAACCCAAGTGTCTCTGCGTCCAGTCCCTGTGTCTCTGGGTTTGTGCTACTGCGCATGTGCCCCACGGACACAGGGATTGGAGCAGAGAGATCGGGCCGGGAGCAGCGGCGGCAGTTGAAGCGGGGCGGTTGAATCAGAACGTCGGTGCTCCAGAGGCCGAGGGGAGGCCGAGAAGGGAGGCCACGCTGCTGCTCCCGCTGCTACAACGAGAGCCCCGAGGCCTAGCGGCCCAGAGCAGCCCGCCCTGCGGAGCGCCGACGCTCCGGAGGCCGAAGAGGGACGCCGCGCTGTCACAGCTGCTGCAGTCGCCGTCTGACTTAGCCGCCACTTCAACTGCCGGTTGGGGGCGGCGAAGCCTCCCGGGAGATGATGCCGCCGCCTCACCCTCCTCGCTTCCCCACCCACTGCCCCACACGGCAGTGGCGGCTGTTGTTGTTGCTGCTGTTGCTGCTGACCCCCTCCTGCCCCCTTGGCCTGCATGGCGCTGCTGCTGCTGCTGCCGCCGCCGCTGGCTCTGAGGGGGTTGGCAGCAGGGGGGCGAGCCTGGTGGAGAGCGAGGGGGATGGGGACGAGGTGAGGCCTGCTCTGCCCGCGGAAGCCCTGGGCTCTCTTGCTCCCTCCGCCCACACGAGCCCACTGCCATGGAGACCGGCACAATGCGCCGTCTCCCTCCGCCAGACACAAACGTGTTGGCTCGGGCAGGAGAGGGAGGAGCGGGGAGGGCGCGGGGGAGACACTGCAGCAAAGGAAAGAGTCCGCCCACAGCCGCATGCGACGTCCGTGCCTGGGGGGGAGGAGGCGGCACAGCAGGGAGGCAGCCAGCGAGGAACAGAGCGGGCAACTGTCTGGTGTTCCGTGACTGGAAAACTTCGGCTCCCGCCGCCTCAGCAACAGCGGCAGCCAAAGGACCCGGGCTGCGCCATAGGGAGAACAGCAAGGAGATAGAGATCGCCTCAGAGACCAAAGCGAGGACTTACTTCTAAGCCAGCAGCAGCAGCAGCTGCGACAGGCTCGGCGCCGGCTCCCTCCTCCTCCTCCTCCACCGCCGCCACCCCCACGGCTTCCCCGCCGCCGAAGCCTCCCCGTGCATATAATTCAGTTCTGTTCTTAAGGCCGCACTGAGGGGAACAGATAGACACGTCCTCGGCAAAACGGGCATTTGCTTTTGGTTGGCGGAGGGACGCTGTGTGTGTGGAAGGCTGCTCTTCTATTTGGGGAGAAGGTACCATGCCTGTCTTAAAAAAAACTTTGCTGCAGCCCCCTCCACATATGTTCTAGCACCCGTTATTTTAACGGGCTTAAACCACTAGTTTTCTATAAGCAGTGATTTTGCTTGTTTGTTATTGCCCAGAGGAGTTTTCAATCTTGTGGGCCCTGCCTACAGACTGGAGTGACACAGCTCAGACAAAGGTTTATCACGTCATTGCAAATTGGGCTTTGACCTAGGGCTTCAATTTTGAATGCATTCATTTAATTCATTGCAAAAAAAAAATAAACTAAAAATAAACTAAACCCTGGCACCAAAAATCCCAGTCCACCCAGTCTACCCCTGACTCTGCTTCATTGCTATTTCTGGGGGTGGACGTACAGGCAAGTGAATCCACCATATTTGACTGCGTGTAAAAGCCAGTGCCAAACATCTGCAGAGGAGGAGGAGACCTCTTCCCAGAGCCAGACTGAGGTGCTGGAGAAAGATTGGGAAACCTCTCTATGCATATTGTAGGCAAGCCCATAGACATATTGAGAACTCAAGTGACCACATATGTATTTTGTGCTTAGTTATCAACATCTCTCACTAAAAAAAAAGAATGTCTGAATTGGCATTGGCTATTGGGAAGAATTGTTACTCATATTTTATTTTTAAATAACCCTAATCTAACATGTTCCATTCCTAGTACAAAAGGAGAAGAAAAGTTAGGTTCACTGATACCCACATTAAACTGATGCTGTGTCACAACTGGTGACTAAAAATCATTATGAAAATGAAATCCACTACTAAACAAATGCACCTCTGAGGGACAAGTTAAAGAAAAATTAACTGACTTATTTTCTCCACCTTCTGCCCTCTCTATGATTGGATTCATTAAATCATGTGTCTAAAATGTCAAAGAAAATGAGAAAGAAAACTCCGAGAGGTCTGCAGAGCCATCATACTGTTTATCCTTTTATTTAATACTAATTTCTGAAATCTCTTCCTCCCCCCCCCTTTCTTCCCGAGAATGCTCAATCTCATTAAATGATCAGAAACACCAGGGATTCGTTTGTGCTTTCTGCAGCCAAATTAAGGCTTCTTTAATAAAATACTGAACAGTTCAATTAAACGGGAGTTTGCCTGCTCTGGTACGGCACTCGGGAGAGGATGAGCTGTGCTTTTTAACAAGAAAGATTTTTCATCCTTAACGCAACTTTTTTGCACAGCGACAGTTCTGTTTCTCCATGCTAAACTGCTAGACAGGAAGTGTGGACACGCACTCTGTATCTCCAGGCCCTCAGGACGACTCCTGCCCAGGATTTCATTGAGTCTGGACAACAAGATACTTTTTATACAGTTTGGGACTCACAGAAGACACATTCCCCAACCTCAACTCTCTTGAAACCTCCTCCACTGGCTATATAATGCTAAAAGGTTTGGGGTTAGGACATGATTGGCAGCCATAGACCTGGGCACTTTCTTGACAATTAGTTTGACAGTAAGGTATTTAACCTGGAAGCAAACACAGGGCAGACTGTAACGCATGCGTAGGCCAACTAAGGCCCAGGGGCTGGATCCGGCCCAATTGCCTTCTAAATCAGGCCCGCAGACGGTCCAGGAATCAGCGTGTTTTTATATGAGTAGAATGTGTCCTGTTATTTTAAAATGCATCTCTGGGTTGTTTGTGGGGCTGCCTGGTGTTTTTACATGAGTAGAATGTGTGCTTTTACAGTGGTACCTCACTAGACGAATGCCTCACTAGACGAAAAACTCGCTAGACGAAAGGCATTCGCTAACGAAAGGGTGACTCACAAGATGAATTTCCCTATGGCTGTGACTCGCAAAACGAAAACGTTTTCCAGTCTTTTCTTCTTCGCAAAACCGTGCTTCCTCCGACCGTGCTTCACAAGACAAAATTTCCACTATACGACAGCACTTGCGGAACGAATTAATTTCATCTTGCAAGGCACCACTGTATTTAAAATGCATCTCTGGGTTATTTGTGGGGCATAGGAATTCGTTCATTCCCCCCCCCTTCAAAATATAGTCCTGCCCACCACAAGGTTTGAGGCACACTGGACCAGCCCCCTGCTGAAAAAGTTTGCTGACCCCTACCCTAACGTCTGCCTTCAGAATATTGTCACCTGTTAGGGCAGAGAGAGGGGAACCTTTTTCAGCTCGAGGAACATATTCCCTTCTGGGGGTCACCTGTCTGTGCTGGGTGGGGCCAGAGGCACAAGTAGGTGGAACGATGAATGTAAAATTTATATTTGTATATGGTAGGCTGTTTCCCACCTAGACACAGCTCTCTATCCTTCATGCAGAAGAGCAAGAGGCCTTATCCAAGTCCAAGAATGCATTATCGCCAAGCAAAAGGCGGGTGTAAAAGAGGGTGTGTGGCTAGGGGAATTTCTGAAGGCCAAGGGGCTGCCACAAAACAATTTGTGTTCTCTCTCTCTCTTCCCTTTTTCTCTTTCTCAAGCAGCATTTTCAAAAAATGTCATGGCTCAGCTTCTCCCACCTACCACAACTAGATGCATTTATTCTGCCCAGTCTGCAGCTCCTTTGGAAACCCATTTTTCCTCTTGATGGGGTGGAAGCAAGAAGTACCCTAACACCTAGTATTTTATTTCAGTTGTATTTGAGCAACACTATTTATGGTGCTGAAGGAGACTCTTGAGAGTCCCATGGACTGCAAGAAGATCAAACCTATCCATTCTTAAAGAAATCAGCCCTGAGTGCTCACTGGAAGGACAGATCCTGAAGTTGAGGCTCCAGTACTTTGGCCACCTCATGAGAAGAGAAGACTCCCTGGAAAAGACCCTGATGTTGGGAAAGATGGAGGGCACAAGGAGAAGGGGACGACAGAGGACGAGATGGTTGGACAGTGTTCTCGAAGCTACTAACATGAGTTTGGCCAAACTGCGAGAGGCAGTGAAGGATAGGCGTGCCTGGCGTGCTCTGGTCCATGGGGTCACGAAGACTCGGACACGACTGAATGACTGAACAACAACAACAATCGCCTGTCCTCCAAGAAAGCCAAAAATAGCACCAAAGTCAGGCATTCCTAAGTTTGGCATTCCAGATGAAGCATATAGCTCACAAATTCTCAATGGGATTTACGTCCGGGGAATTCCCTGGCCAATCAAGTACCAGTATTTGCTGCTCTGCCATGAATTTCTTCACCACTTTTGATGTGTGACAGGGGACTAGGCCCTGCTGCAATATCCCAGTACCGTCAGGATACCTCTTTCCCAGTTTAGGAATAACTCCCTTTCATAGAACCTCAATATATTGTGGCGAGCGCATAGTTCTTTCTATTGGCTGCAGGCTTCCGACACCATAATGATCAACTGACTTTTCATGTTTGAGTACAGGATTACGAGTAAGATAGAAAACATGCTGTGTTTCAGTTAATTTGCACAAGGGTGTACCCTTGCTGTGGTTAAATAAATTTTTTTGGGGGGGGAAATGAGTCCCCCGTTTCCTCCATTTTTATATGCTTATTTTTGTTGTTGGTGAAGTACCAGCTATCCCAATGACATTAAAAACTCTTGTGTGTAGGAACGCCATGTGCATACATACGTAGGACCTCATATATACCCAAAGCACAGGTGACAAGATGTGGCCATTGGATATAAATTTTGACTCCTTTCACATGTTGTTTAACCATGTGGGCTGAGTCATCACATGTTTTAAATATTGCATTTAGTTTGCACTTATTTATACATCCCAATCCCATCACATCCTGGCAAACAGAAGGGGAAGAAATGGAGGCAGTGAGAGATTTTACTTTCTTGGGCTCCATGATCACTGCAGATGGTGACAGCAGTCACGAAATTAGAAGACGCCTGCTTCTTGGGAGGAAAGCAATGACAAACCTAGACAGCATCTTAAAAAGCAGAGACATCACCTTGCCGACAAAGGTCTGTATAGTTAAAGCTATGGTTTTCCCAGTAGTAATGTATGGAAGTGAGAGCTGGACCATAAAGAAGGCTGATCGCCAAAGAATTGATGCTTTTGAATTATGGTGCTGGAGGAGACTCTTGAGAGTCCCATGGACTGCAAAAAGATCAAACTATCCATCCTTAAAGAAATCAGCCCTGAGTGCTCACTGGAAGGACAGATCCTGAAGTTGAGGCTCCAGTACTTTGGCCACCTCATGAGAAGAGAAGACTCCCTGGAAAAGACCCTGATGTTGGGAAAGATGGAGGGCACAAGGAGAAGGGGACGACAGAGGATGAGATGGTTGGACAGTGTTCTCGAAGTGACTGGCATGAGTTTGGCCAAACTGCGGGAGGCAGTGGAGGATAGGGGTGCCTGGCGTGCTCTGGTCCATGGGGTCACGAAGAGTCGGAAAAGACTGAACGACTGAACAACAACAACAACAACATACATCCCAATCCAGTCTGTTTTCACACTGTTTTCATCCTGACAAATATTGGCTAGAACATCACTGTAGTTAGGTTCACAGCTGTGCAAGTATTCAACTATCACCCGTGTCTCTATGGCATATCAACTAGTGGATAATTATTATTTTTATTCTACAGGCGGTAACATAATGAAAAGTAATCTGAAGCCTAAATGGGACGCTCCATAGGCCAAATAAAACGACTAATAGATAAGCAATTATTGTTCCTTTGGTCATGGGATTGTTCAGCCATGTACACAGTACAGCACTTTCATTTAAATACTACTAACAGGAAATTGTAATGTGTTCCATCCATGAAATGAATGGAGCAGCCTCTCCCTAGAAAAGTACCATGTTTATATCAATGCAGGTTTTGGTTTAAGGAACATCTTTTTATGAAAGAACTCCCTTTTCTTATCATCATGGGGGCTCTCCAACCACCAGAGACCAACCCCTATACAACACTTATTCTCAGGTAAAATGGACGGTTAAGTCCAGTCAAAGGCGACTGTGGGGTTGTGGTGCTCATCTCACTTTCAGGCTGAGGAAGCCGGTGTTTGTCCACAGACAGCTTTCCAGGTCATGTGGCCTGTATGACTAAACTGCTACTGGTGCATGGAAGACCGTGACAGAAGCCAAAGTGCATGGAAACGCCATTTACCTTCCCACCGGAGCGGTACCTATTTATCTACTTGCACTGACATGCTTTCGAACTGCTAGGTTGGCAGCAGCTGGAACAGACCAATGGGAGCTCACCCCGTCGCATGGATTTGAACCGCCAGCCTTCCGATCAGGCAAGTGCAAGAGGCTCGGTGGTTTAGACCACAGTGCCACCCACGTCCCATGTCTCTCAGATAAGAACTTGCCTACTACCCGGCTTGATCAACCAGTTTAGTAAGGTTTTATGCTGTGCTGGCTATTTTTCTTGAAATGTTCTAAATTGTTGGAATAGGGATAGACACATCTGAATTGTGAAAAAAATTGCCAAAGTGTGAATAAAGCAATTTGAGGCCAATTTTCAGCTGTCCTTGAGTTAACCAGTGTAGGATTCTAGATGTTATTAAGGCCTTAAGACATCCCTTTTAGGTGCAGTCAGGATTACTGTTGTTGAATACCTGGTTGGCCAAAAGAATGATGCATTTCAAAAAGTTTCTATGTGAGATGGAGGAATTTTAACCACATCAGAGTAACCAACTGGATATGAGCCGTAGCAGCAATGAGAAGATCAGACCACAGCACAAAGCTTCACGTACATCCTCCCCATATGCTTTGGGCCTCACACAATTTCGCCTGTCAGCAGAATGTACACCACAAACAATATATGGCTGTAAGTGCTCCAGTTCAACTCAGTTCAAAAGTGCAAAGAACCACACTCACTAGTATGTTGTGTTCACGTCTATGTTTTTTTACTGTTTGAAAAAGGAAGAATCGTTGTATCGTCCTCAGTACTTTTAATACAAATTCTTGAAAAAAAAATATTTTCCTCACTTCATTTTAAAAATTGATTGTTTATTAACAGAGAGGCAATAAGTTACAAACTGGAGCAAAAAGTTCTGGGGACGGACAGGGATGGTCTGTGATGGATCAGTGCAGTTTGGTGCCACCGTTTTGTAGGTCCAGTTTTCAGTGTGGCCTTTGGGAAGTGCCATTGCAGAGTGGAGGTGGGGGCTCACATGATGGAATCAGTCCGTACAAAAAGCAAGAACAGAAGAACTATGAACTAGCTAAGTTAGGATCCTTCTCGCCGACATGCCAGTTTTCTATTGCAGATTATGATTATGATTATGATGGATTATTATTCTTTCCGTATGGAGAACTTTCGATCATGTAAGCATCAACCGTAGTCTGAAACGGTACAGTCCAAACACAGCTCTACAAGCCTCAGTGTGAATTAGGCCATACATATTGATAAATGAAAAAGCAAATGAGCTGATACTGCTGCTTCACTTCCTCTGAATTTGTAGGTGTCGTATAGGCAAATTCTGAACCTTGAGCCCACCTGACAGATTTATGCACATGCAGAAATATCCAAGAAACCCTTGGGAGATGAAGAAGAGTAAATGGCTATTGGGACACATTTGATAATTTGACAAGGCATTTATAGAAAAGCCTTTGTCGGCATGTGGTGACGTACCCCAGGTCAGCCTAGAACATTATTTACAGTCTTTGCATTAACATATGCCCAAAGAAAACAGGCACTTCTAGTTTCACCTGGGCCCATTTAAACGAGTTCATCTTTTAGATCCGGCCTGTAACATATGCATACATAGGTAGACATATGTGCTTGTGAACTCAGGCTTTCAAAATATGAATGGGCCTTAGCTCCCTGTAAGAAACTGTTATTTTACACTATACAACTATAGACAAATAAGCATTCAATCAAACTAGATCTTCTAAACACCTTCAAATGAAACCAAAAAGGTATCCTTTCCCCCTCTACCAACAATATATGATACCCTTTTAGACTTTCTCCTTTTCTTTCTTTCTCTTTTAAAAAATCTATACTCTCTGGCACAAGATGTAGGGACGCTCTTGGTATATGTTCTTTCCTTTATGAAAAGTACCCAAACAATGTAATCCCATACATGTCTACTTAGAAGTAAATCCAATTGTTTAAAAGGCCTTACTTCCAGGTCAGCGTTTATAGGATTTCCCCCAAAGGATATTTGCAGTACAATCCTACACATATCAACTCAAAAGTAAGTCCCATTGAATCCAATGTGGATTACTGCCTGGTAGGTGGGTTTAGGATTGCAGCTTTAAATAACCATTCCTTAAGACCAAAAAAACAAATAAATGGATTTTTAAATAAATAAATAAATGACATGAACTTCAGATACATAAGAGATCGGGGGAAATGATGTAGTAAATCAAGTGTAGATTTTCATCTTATTCACAGTTGAGGTTTTTTTTAAATAAATAAATAAATAAAAGAGTGTAGAAGGTGCCTTTGAGAGCTGGTAAAATGGCAACAATGATTTGAAGTGCCTGGCCTTTAAGGGACCACAATCTGATTGGATATTTTTAGTGACAGATTCTCACTCTCAGGGGGGAAATTGTGTGTGTTTGTGTGTGAGGGAGAGACTGAAAGTGAAAGAGATTGATTTAACACAATTTAGTCACAGCAGCAATATAATAACCTTGAATGAATGCTTCTGGAAACAATGAAGAACCTAAGCCCATTCCCTAAAATGAATGGGCCTGGGGCTGGCACCGTGGTCTGAGTTCTTTGGACATGTAAGAGAAGTGGATCCAAGCAAAATGGAATAATAATAGCAAAACGGAAGCGTGAATGACATCAAGGTGGGAGGATGATAACCAAAGAAATAAGATCAGAGCTAACAATCTAGCTGATAGGTTTGGCTGAAAGTGTACTAGCACATTCAGATATCACGAATTAATTGTATATGTTGTATATGGGACAGATGCACCAGCAAGAACTTCAGCCTTGGAAAAAAAGGGTAATGTTAGTCTGTTGCATCAAAAGCATATGGCAACTTCAAAATGAGTAACACATTTTGATTGTGACATGTTTTTGTCACGCATCTGATGAAGCTGAATCTGGCCAGAAAAATCTTTTGCCACAATGTGTTTGTTAAAGGTGGATATAGGCTTAAAGTTGATATATTGATATGAATGGAATTTAAGGTGTCATTTCTCTGTTAGATGTGAGCTCTCCTCCCACACCATTGGCTGAGCTGCTGTGATGTCATAATTGATTGGTCAGTAAAACCATCAGAGCAGCTTCTGTGAAGGAAATGAAAAGTCAGTTTGGTTGGGAGAGAAAATTTGGGGAAGGTTTTTGGGTTACAAGGAGTCCCGTGTTGCTGTGGGGTGTTGCTGCCCATGTTTTGTTTGCAAAAACAAAACAAAACAAAACAAAATGAGGAGTTCTGGTAAAGAAAAAAGGTAGAATTTGAGGAGCTGAATGGGACAGGGGCCTAGAGTATGAAATCCCAGAAGAAAAGACACTGAAGGATGTAGAAAGAGGGCACAGTTGACTTAGAGCTCTCGCATTCTCTCTGTGTGTGCTCACGCATACTGCTCAGGGTAAAAACCAGAAAAAACACCCTCATCTTAAATAGGACTAAGGAAAACCACATACAGGGCTGAAATGTTAGTTGATAGGCAATGGCACTTTGGAATCTGGGAAATTTGTGACCAATGAGGTGTTGATGAAGGCCTGCATTTCATGTTTATTCCAACAAACTGGATTTTTTTTTGGGGGGGGGGTTGCAAGTATTCAGCTTTGATATAAATTAATTTCAGAATTAGGAAAAATGATACACACATGAAAGTTCCAAGAAAAACACAAACCACCTTCACCCATTATTATTAATTTTAGAAATGTTCTTCAATGTTTATGCATTCAAGAACCCAACCAATCGTTTGGCTTCCTGTAATGTTTCTCATGGTAAGTAAGCCCATTTATGGCACAGAAGGGGCAAGTCCAGACCACATATACTATTGTAGTTAAGATTGCTAGTGTACAAACTTTGGGACAAGGCAAGATGAAGAGAGGAAGAGCTAGGTCTATAATTTGGGGACTGCTAAGGCAGAGAATCAAGAAGTTGCTATAGGTCAGTACCTTGCTTTCTATGCATAATGCTTAACTGTTAACCCATATTCTGTTAATTTTGTATAATGAAATTTCATTCACACATATCACTAGTGACATAGGACCTGTTCAACCTTAGGAGCCTGCATACTAATGAGATTTGCACCTGACTACTGGCATCACATGCCAATGGCCCCTTCCCATCCATTTTTCTTTTCTTTTCTGGGAGAAAGGCAGTCAAGTGATAGTTGTAAGGTGCCGTGAAACTCAAACTGGGGACTCTTGTCAGCTGGGTCTATGGCCAACCCTGTGTCATCAGGGCAACTCTCATAATGACATAGTCATTAGCTTGTTTTTGCTGTGTTGCAGATCTATAAAATGGCTTGGGGGTGGTACTCATTAGCTCAAATGAACCAGGTGATCTAAGGAACCGACAGATGTCTAACTGGCTCTGTATAATGTTGATCCAAGGCTTGTTCCTTAATCTGAACAACTCATGGCCACACAGAGTGTCCTGCCTTGTCTGCTTCACAGCCTGATGACAACAGCATCTTAGACCATGTCACTGGCTTCATCTGTACTCACAGTTGCTGCATTTTGTATTTTACCTGTGATAACTCTGGTCTATGTCGCTTGCCTCTGACTGCTGGCCCTAGCAGCGGTGAAGGCCCGGTCTGCGAGTTTCCAGTATTCAGACACAAATTGCTCCAATCTGGGATTTTACCATAGTGATGGAGTTTCCAACAGTGCTAGCAGAATTTGCAACTACAACCTTGGTCTCTAAAGAATCAGAAATCTTCCTAACACAGCTTTCAGATAATGAAAAGATTGAAATAGTCTCTCTCTCTCTCTCTCTCCTAAATAAATTCTAGAACCTTGCTTGCCTTTTGTGTTTACCGTGTTTTTGCAAAAAAAAAAAAATGCACGGAAGGTTGTAATCTGCTGCTACCAATACAACCTGCCTGCAGATATAGGTCAAAAGATATTGTCACAACACACAGGCATGCTTTAGCTCAGAGTTAAGCTCTGGCTTCTTAGACAATGAAACTTCATTCAGTTGAGCCACTGAAAAGTCAACTCAGCATGAGTTACAACCAAGATGACACTCAGTTTGTTATGAGATCACTACTCATCAAAGCAGGGCTTGCCATTGTGGCACCCATGAGCACTAGTGTGCCTGCCAGTATCTCCTATGGCAACTGTGAAAGGTCACAATAATTATCCCTCAAAATCCACAATACACAAGAGACAGACTGCTCTTGATGCCCAGTTCCTGTTTGCACTGGCTCAGCCTTCTCCTCCTTGAATACACCCCCTTAAATATTCCCCCATTTCATTGGATCTCCATCCTGACATCTGCTCTGAACAGAGAAGATGTGCAAATAACTTCTCCATTAGATTGGGTGTGGAGGCAGCTAATATAGTTGCCTTTCTGCACCACAGATGGGGTGGTTGATGGGAAGAAAACATGAACACACCATTTTGTGGTCCAGCCTTTTTTGACTTCTCCTTGGGTTGTGGTAGCCATTATGTCATTACCCCCCGCCCTCCATTTTGAGACACGCTAAACCATTCACAGCAACCATTTTGTGACTGGCACCAATGGAACTTTATCAAATTTTCACACGTGCGCACTGGCCCCCCAAAATTTGGCAACCCCTGCTGTAGATGACCTGTGTTCTATGTTCAGTCTCAGTATTCCTCAGAGAGTAATGCACATTGACTTGGGGGCAAAAATGATGCGGAAGACAGCATGGGGTTGTGTTTTGTGTGAGTGCATCTTAAACTACAAACACTGAAACTGGTCAACCATGAATGGAAACAGCATGTTCAATATCAGTAATTTGAACTGATTACTGGAAAGTAAGTATTATATGAAATTCAGAATCCAATGCAGACATAGGCACTCTCAGACAATATTAATTCAATGGTCTCAGTTAACTGTGCTGAACTCTGCTTTGGATTGTAACCCAAATGGTTAAAGGGAAACATTAGAGTTCATTTGAACAACATTCCTGAAGAGCTGGGGTGGGGGATAAGTGGAAAGGAGGGGAGGAAGAAACACAACTGCGTTACGATTTCCCCCATTCAAAACCCATGTTCAGAATGCACGTTAAAACTTCCGTTCTAGAAAGTCACAGCAGAACAGCCGAAAACTACCAACAATGAAATTGGTTACAATATCTAATTCACTGTTACATAAAATGCATTTACGTTATAATAGCTAAGGAATGCGTGTCATTTAAAGAGGCCTCCCATAGCAATCAACAGGACTGAACATATGCAGTTTAATAGGTTTCAGAGCCATTTTGCTTGTCCTTCGAGTGCAACAGCATTTAAATTTTAATTTTTTGTCCATTGAGAGCCCCTGGCTTAGCAAGAAAGTCACATCAATTTGATATTATTAATAAACTATATCATAAATGTGAATCAGAAGAAGTACTCCTTTTGACTTTCGTTGACTGTGTTTTGCATGCTGAGTTCACTTTTCAGGGCAGTCTCAGCACTGTCCTCCTTTTCTGACCCTTTCACCTCCTTTTTTTTATATACACTCTTCTTTTTATAAATCCGTACAGCTATGGCAGCAATGCAAAGCAGGATGAAGATCACGACGGCTATCACACCTGGGGGAGAAAGGAAAGAACCAAGTGAGAAGTCATGTTACATCAGTAATAAAAATAAGGACTTTTAATTTCTGCAGCCCTCCTTGGTGCATGAAGTGTTGTTGTTTTTATCCCCACTGCAAACCTGCGAGGTCACTTAAGCTGAAGAAAGAACTTGCCCAAGGTCAACTGGTGACCTCAGTGGGGTCTGAACCAGGAATCTTCAGTTATGCCAGCTGTCCCACAACAAAAGATGACTAAGGGTAATATTTTGCTGTTGAGAATCAAGCAGTCATTCACAGGTAGATAGTGAAGGCACTATTATAATAGACCTTACTATAAATTGATATGGCGTCCTGTTATTGGGTTTAATTTTATAAGTGTGGTATAGGTAATGTTGACTTAGTGTAGCTTTATTCCTGCATTTCAGCTCCCGAAGACGTCCGTCCTGGTTTGTCCTCACTTCAGGTGAGCAGCAATGCCTGTCTGTCCTTCCTTCCTTCCTTCCTTCCTTCCTTCCTTCCTTCCTTCCTTCCTTCCTCACAAATCCTGCTAGGTTATGGAACCTGTAAGACTGTACAGGGAAAGAAAAGCTGGGAAAGCTATACACAATGGATTTTTAGCCAATCAGCTGCACAAGACATGTTTCAGGAGTCTAATCCCATCTAAATGTTACAACTGATAAATCAGGTCCTCCATAAAAAGAGGGCACATGTTGCGGTGCGACCGGCAACCTGACCCAGTGTTGTGGGGGTAATTGGAAATTATGGTCACAACCCCTGATAGGTCGGTCCCATGTTGCTGGGGTGAAATCTGACCAATGGGGTGTTGTAAAATGCAGCAACGTGGGACCTATTTAAGCCCATGCGAGGCTGTTGAGCTTCCTCTTTGGGGCCTTTCGCATCGGAACACCCACCCAACTTACCCTATATTTAGGGCTTGCGCTTGACATTGCTATGCCGCCGTGTGTTGTCTGTTGTTGGGGCAGGGGCACGGCAGGAATTTCCCCCACTTAGCTGATTGGCTGGTGCCATTTGGGTTTCGCCTGCCGCGTAGCAAATAGTCACAACTTGTAAGTTGCAGATAGGCTCTGGTTCAGGTGATAGGTGTGGCACGTGATGTGGCCACGCCTATGCAAATACAGGATATTCCGGTACAGGAATCCAGGGACTCATTGGTTTGTCAGTCCCCAAAAGGGGTCTGGCTGGTGCCCGAGTCCCAGAGACATCAGGACAGTTGATAGGTACCCCTACCAGCAGCTGTCCCTGGTGTTCATTCTTGTCTGTCCTACGAATGTGTCTCTGGGACAGGGCTGCTGCAAGGGTGCAGGGAGATAGTCGAACCAGAACCTATGCAGCCACTCACTTGGTTGTAATCAATAAAGTTGTGGCCTGAATTCTGCCAAAAACCAAACCAAATATCTGTCTCTTTTGTGAATTTATTTGGGGAGGGTTAAAGGTCTAAACACACAATGTTTAGAATGAGAAATAAAGCAATATATGTTTACGGTTGCCCAGTGATTGGCAGTTCAGCCATCATTATGTGGGACAATGTACTTTAATGTATGTTGCCGCCTTTCTGTAAGCCAGGGATGGAGAACCTGGACTCCAGACTGCCATCATCTAGATGACCACAGGTACACCATTCCTGTTCTAAACTGTGTTTTTCTTCTATTTGAGTCGCCAGGCTGCTGGAAGTGCATTCATGCCAACCAAAGCATCTTAAAATGACCGTGGGAGATGACCTCATTCATGCTTGTGCGCACTGTGCATTTGTTTTCTATATCTGACGACTAGCAGCACACTATGTGAACTAATTTATATATTAGAAGCTTCTTTTTGTTTCTCTAACCCTCTTAGTTTACTGTTACAAATATATTAATAAATTGCTGATGAATAGTTCATACACCTCTTACTTTGGAAAGCACTGTTTGGGGTTGATGTGAGGCAATACAGAAATCTTGCTTGTGATGCGATATTTGTGATTGCCAACTCGTACCCTGCAAGTAACACTATCATCTTGAAATCAACAAGAGACGTAGAAGCCAAACCGATTACCGATTATTTTGGCAAATCTTTGACAGGATATTTGGGTAATCTCTGCGTTAAGTCAGGACAACAGAAAAGCACTTTGATTACCCTTGAAACCAAATATGCATCTGCTTACTAGGCTATAAATTTACTCTAATCAGGAACAACAACAGTTTAGGTATATTTATGCTCACTTTACTATTGGCAACAGTTTAAAATTGATGTAGGTGTGTGCAGTCCTAGCCTGCACAAAATGTTCCACAGAATGTCAAGAACATAATTTATAAGGTGTAACGTTCAAAAAGAAAGAACAATGAGAACATAATTATAAAATGTTCCAGTCAGGGGTTGTTGTGTTTTTTTTTTGTTTTTTTTTACACCTTAATTACTATTATCAGTTCATTTAATATTTCAGGAGATGAAATGGCATTTAGGTTTTTTCTCTCTCTGATGTTAGCAGTTCTAACATTTTCACAGCATCAGTGATGTAACTGATGTGTACAGTTCATAGCAGCAAAAGAGGCAGTTGACTGGACTGAAATAACTGCGAGACAATGTGACACACCCTATTTTTTAAGTTACAGGTAGGTAGCCATGTTGGTCTGCCATAGTCAAAACAAAATAAAAAATAAAAAAAATCCTTCCAGTAGCACCTTAGAGACCAACTAAGTTTGTTCTTGGTATGAGCTTTCGTGTGCATGCACACTTCTTCAGATACACTGAAACGGAAGTCACCAGACCCTTATATATAGTGAGAGGGTGGGGAGGGGTATTACTCAGAAGGGTGGTGGGAATGGGTGATCAGCTGATAGGTGTGGAAGACCTGTTGACGATAAGGCAGGCACTTATATTCTAGTTTATTGCAATAGGGATTGGTGATTGGTGGTGTGGAGCTAACCACAGGTAGTGACGAAGCATCACAGTCCTCCAAGCTACAAAGATTTGAGAAAAGTTAAAGGAAAGTTAAGCACCTGAATGAATTAGATGGATTAGATTGGCCAGGGCATCCTTTACACAATGAGTACCCCCCCCACAAGGATTTGTATTGAGACATGTGCTATTTAACATGAATAAATGATCTGCAGTCAGTTAGGCGAGCAAATCATTATTATTTGAAAACTCAGTCAGTCTATGCAAAGTTCCAATAGACTCTCACCAAAATGGTTTAGACTTTAGACAAATTTGCCAAAATTGCAAGAGAGCTTTTAAAGCAAATAAAGTATAACATGATGCACATTGGGGATGAAGAATAATAAGATAATAATGATATCCTAACTCTTCAGGAAAGAGATGCTTGGTCATGATAGGCAGTTCAATGGAAATATCAGCTCAGTGTGCAGTGGTGTTAGGAAGGCAAAATCTATCTTAGGGTTGATTAGAAAAAGAATGGAAAACGAAACGGCTGCCATCATGCTGCCTAGGTATAAATCTATGGCAAGACCAATAATATTATGTATAATTTTGGTTGCCCAATCTCTAAAAGAAGACCAGAGAGTTGCAAAAGATAGAGCAAGAACAAACAAACAAATCTAACCAAACTGATTAAGGAGCTGGAAAACCCCCAAATGAAGGAGGAACTATTGTCTTTATGTCTGGCTTGTGGACACTCCAAAACCAAGCAAATTCTTGGCAGGAACACAGGAAAAGCAAGCCTTTTCCAATGTTCCTGCAACCTTCTTTGTTCATATGTGAAAATATTTCTAATCCAGCCATGTAAAACAGCAATGACTGGCCTAACATTTAAGCAGAAGACATGAGACTTTTATCATCTGGAGTTCAACTTGCTTTAAGGCAATGATTAATGTAGATAATAAGTCCTTAATGAGGTACCTAACGATTAGAGGATGCCATCACTTCAGCTGCAGCAGCTGTATAGATGAGCGCATATTCTTGTTTTAGCAAAATATCTTTTTCACCTTTTCCAATCCTAAATGCTCAAGCTCTCAATGAGAATTGGTAGTTTTTCATTCCACTAAATTCCTCAAGTCTGTCACTTATCAGTGGTTTCCAATGACCTTACCAAAAAACAAACAAACCCGCTATTCATAAGTTAACCAGAGGTTATCAAAGATAACAGTTGGTTTCTATGCTTTCTTCTCTGTCTTTTTTTTTAACTTAATGGAAATTGGATGGTTGAATTATATTGCAGAGAAACCATTTGTAGGGGGAAGAATGCTTTTTCTTCACCCCTGTTCCCAGGGGGAAATAATGCCATCAGAAATCTCTGAGTCTCATAGAATAACTCCTTTAAAATAATCACTGAAGCTTACAGATTTATACTTGCTCGTACACTAGTCATAGAAACTGAAATCCTCTTGAGAACTCTGAGTCCCCAAACACATATTGTTCAGGCATTCTTGACTTCTTTTCCTTCTTTCTGAACAGATAAAAATAGTCAGTTTCCTAGAGGTTCCAAAGAATGAAATTTGATCAGATTTTGTGACTTCCAGTCCTCTATCTCAGCTGCAGGGCAATGCTCATCTTTTAGCCTGTCCTAATATTTGCCACTTTATTAACCATCTAATTAAAGTGACTTGTTTTCATTTTATTAGATAATCGGTTAGATAATCTAACATCAAAGAATTCTAGTTTCCTTTGGGTTTGTAAAACCCTTTGCAGACACTCAGTGAACTAATGGAGGGATGGCAATCATGATTGCATCCGGTGTCAGCTACGGCCCCCTTTCCTACTTTTGGAGCGGACCGGAGTGAAGCAGCCTGCTCCAATGTGGTCCACTCCTTTTGCCCCACCCCCAAGCCACTGCGGATAGGTCAAATTTGAATTCTGGGTTTGGTGGGAACCCCAGCAAGCACCGCAGCAACCAAGGGGGCAGAGCAACAGCCAGTGGAGCAGTGTGGCTTTAAGAGGACAGTGGGGCTGCGTGCCGGGCTGCAAACCTCGCCCACCACCAGACCTGGTAAGCAGTCATTGCAGACACCCAGCGAACTAATGGAGGGACAGCAATCATGATTGCATCCACAGCCTCACCTTCTGTGTTCACCAGGTGTTTGTGCAGATCCTATGCACTTACAGTTTGCAGATTTCCAGACCATGGGGATGAAGCCTACACATACACACAGAAAGAGATGCTTTCTCTCTCTCTCATATTGTTATGCACACATTCACTGAACATTTGAAAAGGGCTACTGTCAATGTAATAAGAGGGGTGTGAAGGGTTCAGAAAAGGTCCCAGTGGAATTCTGTAAGTCAAATAGGAAAAGTGTTGTGGATGTAAATGGGGGGGGGGGGAATTATCTTGTATCCTAGTAGTCCAATTCAACCAGGCATGGCCAAACTTGGCCCTCCAACTGTTTTGGGACTACAACTCCCATCACCCCTGGCTAACAGGACCAGTGGTCAGGGATGGTGGGAATTGTAGTCCCAAAAACAGCTGGGGGGCCAAGTTTGCCCATGCCTGAACTAAACACTATTCTGACCAACAGCCAGGAGTCAGAGTGGTTGCATCGACTGAAATTTACTGTACACAGACTTAATTGGTTTTTGGATCATGCTTCTCAAATTGTCAGGATTAAACCATCTATAATGTATTCAAAATTCATTCAGTGACTCTCTAAAAAAGATAGAAAGTGAGGGGAACAATAGGATTACACATTTTTCTAGATTGGCCAATTACCCTAGTACTTCTATACGTTTTCCTCATCTCAATTAAGTGATAGGCATCCTGTTGACAAAAAACTCTTTCACACCCTGTGACAGGCACCTACTCCAGCAATGGTTGGCATATCCAGTTTATGGTTTCTATTTGTGGTTGAGAGAGAGAACAAGTATTGGGCTAACACCCCCCCCCATCATCTGTAGTCGACAGTATTCCCACATTGTGAGGAAATGGCAATATGGAACAGGTTCTTGGCTTCGTGGGTCGAAAACTTTCTTTTGAACACTTCATGCACTTGGCTACAGAAATGACAAATGATGCTGCAGAGGACATAACACTTACTGAAACTTTTTCAACCAATAGCGAAGATGAGATCCACACTTCCACCACAAGTTGAGCAAAACTGCTCTGTGAAATTTGAAGGGCACTGGAAACACATAGCAACCATACTCCCAGGACCTACTGTATAAGCAACTTGAGCATGTTCATTTGTGTGTTTTCAGACTTCTGAATGCCCTTCAGTGATGTAAAAAAAAAGTGCTGTGGTGGAAACCATGAAGAACTATTATTAACTGCAACAGGAGAAGAAATTTCTTGTGTCATAGGGGTTTTGTAGTTTTAGTTTATATATATATATATATATATATATATATATATATATATATATATATATATAGTTCCTAAAACATGGTTGGGTTTGCAGTTGGTTTGGCACCTATTCACTTTGCATTATTACTGAAAGAACCAAAGGTATTTAAAAATGGCACCAGCTGGCCTATTATGGTCCCTATTACCTCCAATAATGGCAGAGTCACTCCTTATTGCATTAGCTAAAGGTTCTCCCTCATCTATTGGTCCCGAATGATCTGTAGCAGAAACAAAAAGGGAAAATGACAGAGGCAAGCAGAGAGAGGAGAGTTTTCAATATATCCATGTACACAGCTACAGCCTACATACTGTATGTAACGACATACAGCTATACAAAACGGGTACACAATTATACATATGCAAGGCTGCTAAGAACAAGGGTGTTTTTTGGGGGGTGGTTGTTGCTTTTAATTCAGTGTGTATAATTGAACTGCACATACAAAAAAAAAAATTAACACTTAGAGGAAAAGACATAGGTTGAGAGGGTGGGAAGAAAATAACCCAGTACCTTTGGACCCTATCCTTTAGGTTTACTGCTAGGCAACCTAATATTGAAGGCTGAAACTCTGTACCTTTGTCTCGTATTCTGTTTCAGGGTGTAGAACAAATGAGAGCCATATGCTTGCTACCTGCAAATGAATGAGTTGTTTCACTTGATGTTGAGTCAGCTCCTGCTGAAGTGCCGCAGTTGGACTGGGTGAAATGTCCTTTCACAGTGACTGGAGCCGAGCTGGAATGGTGCAGCGCAGCCTTCAGGGGAGCGATATGGTTGAATTGCACTGAAGAGAGACATCCGACAAACCCCTGAGAGTTTGCCTTCATGGTGTCCGGGTCTACATCACTATTCTCTGCTAATCAAAAGAAACAGAAGGAAATTAATCATAGTGTGAATGTACAAAACAAAGAGACAGAAGAATAATTGAATAATTAACCTGTATTCCTCTGAGGCTCTATGCACATTGGCAACATATGCAAATTTGCCATCTCCCCATTTTTGGACTGCTTTTAATGAGAATATATCCATATTGTGTGTGTGTGTGTGTGTGTGTGTGAGAGAGAGAGAGAGAGAGAGAGAGAATATGAATGGCAGTTACTAGTCTGCCAATAATTTTTTTTAATTAGCTATAGCACATTCAAAGCCCAAACTGTAAAACTCAATTCAAATATTTTAATTATTGCATATATTTACATTCATTCTCCATAAACTTCAGACATTAATGGAAAATAATCCTAATCATGAATATTTAAACCATCATACATCATTCTGTATAAAAGCTATCAACAGCAACTCAGTCAAATTCTGATGTCTTGAGAGAGTGTTTCACATACAACAAATATTTTACTATTATTGCTTAAACTCTGTATGGTTTTTTTTTAAATTTTGTCACATGCAATCCTTACCCATATCATGCTTTACTTACTTAAGAAATTATGTGTTGAAGGGGGTAATTTAATTCAAGTTACTTTATCTCCAATTTGAACCACAGTTTTGCATTTTGGGACAGAAAAATTGGGGAATAGAGGAAGGAGGACTTCAAAAGTTTATTAGGTGAGGGGTTACTATTGACAATGGCAGTTGCACAGTTCATTCCTTTTCTCCTAAGGCTATCCCTTTCCCCTCCTGCTGCTGAAAGTGTGGCAACCTAGTCACCATTTTGTGTCCTCCATATTGCCATGCCACAAAAATATTGGGGAATAGGCTAAGAAAGGTCTACAAGGTGGCCATCTCAGAATTTTTTTTTTTTCAAAACATCATCTGAAAAATTTCAACTCTGTCTTATTTTGAACTGTAAGGAAGTCATGTGGAGAAATTTACTCTGGTTCACAAAATGTGAGGCATATAATATTCATAACATGAGAGACAAGCCTGGCTGAAGACACATTTCCCTGCAAGATAATGAGAAACATCTATTCTGTGAAGTCAGATCTATTTCACATTGTGTAAACCTATCACTACATCAAGTCTTGCAAATCTTACAGAATATTTTTGAACCTAAGCCTTTCTGGTGATGGCAATCACTGCTATTATTTTAGCAAACACCTGTATGCTAATTTGTTCCTATCTGCAAGATAATGGCATGCAGAGCTCAATTTTAACATGCCGAGTGATGATTAGGTTATGGCAAAATGTCAGCCTAATGTCTTTATCACACAGTCATTGCATGATTCTAAAAACAAAAAACCCACCTTGCATAATAGTGCTGCCATGTGAGCTACTTACAAAAACAAATGGTACACTTCAGAACACCAGTCAAAGATTCTACCACATGGGTGATGTCAAGTTACAATACTACTTCCATTAATTAGTTCACAGGCGCAGCACAGGTGATGTAGTTTCTTCATTAATTAGCTGGAAATCACGATACCGATCATGACATTTCATTAATAGTCTCAAATGTTTGTGCCTAAAGAGCTTGCTACAATGAAGCTCTCACTTAAGCCTGTATTATATTATTGGGATATTTAACATTTACAGAGCTAAGTCCTATTGGAAGCTGCAGTCAACCGGATCCCAGTGGACCCAATAAATTTTACTCCCTGAAGAGAAGGACAATATGGTACCTTTCTCCATTCTTTATAGAAAAGATGACCAGACTGGCCTTGACTCTTACGTCAATACTGGTTGGCTAGCTTTGGGGCTCCATGGCAGGCGACTTGACACATGTTCTGTCTGTTTTCTGTCCCTCAGCATTAGGGCTGCCACCTTTGTTCTGACAAAATACAGGACAGGATGGGGCAGGGGGGGGCATTTTTTTCCACCCGATGCTGAGCTGACTTCAAAGCAATCCATTACAATTTATTGCAGCTTAACAGGGGGGCTTCTCTGAAATCCATCACATGCACACAAACATATACATGAATTTGTAAATCTCTCTGAGCTTTGCTACCCAGAGCTTAAATACATGACGTTTGCGTGGTGAGGCCCCGAACCCTCCCACTTTGTTGGAATAAAGACACTTGACACCAGTATTTTAAGTTAACGGGCTAAAAAAGGCCACAACTTTATTAGTTATAGAATGTGAGTGGTATTGGCTTAGGCATTGGAACCGAATTGACTATATCTGACTCCTGCCTGCCTGCAGGAAGTCTCAGAAGGGTTAGTCACCCAGGGTCACCCCAGGGAAAAAGGGGTGAGTACCCAGCCGTGGGCTGCTTAAATGGAGCAAGCCATGTCCCTTGGTCGACCGGATTGGTCAGCCTAAGAGTGACACGGCCGGGGACTCCCTATGACGCGGGGGCTAGCCATGCCCCCCTGGCATGGGGCGAGCTCACGACTAGCTGGCAACTTCGTTTCTCTGGGAAGGGAAACGGTTTTCTCACACCCTTTCACACACATGGATTTGGAGAAGACGCCTAACCTAGCCTAGAGCAGAGGTCAGCAAACTTTTTCAGCAGGGGCTTGGTCCACTGTCCCTCAGACCTTGTGGGGGGGCCGGACTATATTTTGAAAAAAATATGAACGAATTCCTATGCCCCACAAATAACCCAGAGATGCATTTTAAATAAAAGGACACATTCTACTCATGTAAAAACACGCTGATTCCCGGACCATCCGCGGGCCGGATTTAGAAGGCGATTGGGCCGCATCCGGCCCCCGGGCCTTAGTTTGGGGACCCCTGGCCTAGAGAGTGGCAGAGGGGTGGTGGAGCAGAAATACAAGACAAACTGGGTCATGTATTGAATCAGTACAGGACATAGCATTTTACACGGAAACATGGGACGATTCCGTATTATACAGGATGGGTGGCAACTCTATGTCTCCATCACTTAAGGAGGCTGTCTCACTGGTAATCCCTGGTTATTCTTGTCCAAGGACCAGCAGCGTAGTGAGCTGCTTTGCTGCCCGGGGCGGCAAACGTGAAGGCACCTCCCTGGAGGCGGTGCGCCGCTCCCTAGCGCGCGTGCCCTGGCGTCACGACGCGTGCGCAGCCTCCCAGGTGGACTGCGCATGTGTGGACACCCAAGTCCACCCAAGATGGCGGGCGCGATTGGCCGGCACCCCTTCCGTGCAGTGTGGCAACTTTTAAGGCTGCAGCGCGTGAACAGCAGCACAGACGCTGTGCTGCTGTTCTCGCGTTGCAGCCTTTTAAAAGTTGCCGCGCCGCCGGCGTCGATCGCGGGGGTGGGGCCCGCCCCCAGAATGTCATCCCCCCAGGGTGGTACCCGGGGCGGACTGCCCCCCACCCCCTTGCCCCACCCCTGCCAAGAACAGCCAGCTCTTGAGAGCTCCTGGTCCAGCGCAACGTATGACTAACTGCAGTGGGGCTGTTCAGAAACTTCACAATGAAACTGCTAGATTGTTAACTTAAACTGGCTACAGGGACCAATCCTTAAGTAGCTTTGCTTGGGGGCAGCCTGTTTCTGGGCACAATGGAAGGTGGTGGCGAGTGCTTTTAAATGCTCTAATTGATGCCTAAGTATCTAATAAGGCTGTCCTTTCCTGCATCCTTCTCCCCAGATGTCATGCTAACCAGCAGAGCCATTCAGAACAAAGGTGCTTCCCCAAAATAAGTCTTTTTGAATAAGGTAAGTGATGAGGAAGAACACGGGAAAGTGAACCTGTCAGAGTGCTCATTAAATAGCCAATGCTGTCACATCTCTCTGCAAACAAATTGAGATGAATGCTCAATAAACAGGTCATTTGGACATGTCCATTATGCATTTTTTAAATGTTGCATAAAAAATAAGATGTTGCATAAAAAATATCAAATTTTGTTTGTAGGTGTACTTGTTTCTGAACTTATCCTTGTTCTGTGAACTGTCTTTAGTTCTCTTGTATTTTGAGATTGTTCAGAAAATGAAGACACAATTACCTCACATACTTTAACACTGAACCTATTTCCTATTTTTGTCTCACCCATTTATCCTCAGAATTAAAGAGAAAATGGGTAGAACATTCGGAGCACGTAACAGAACTCTAAGCAAAATAGCATAATTATGAAACTTCTGTTAGATTGCTTTCCTCCGGAATCATGGACTGGGTTTTAGAAATTTCTATAAACCATACTTCTACATTCAGACATGGAGATTACTGTTTGTTTTCCTTGGTTATAATACTAGTGCTTCTCTCCCAGCTTCTAATGTTTCTTTTACATTCCACAATGGAACTGTGGCTTTTCCAGCATTATACCACCATGTTATGCTAAGTTTCACTCACATTAGTGGAGACATATAGCAAAACAATGGACATCAATGGACATGTCACCACCCCTTGTACCCATCTGTGATTCTGTTTCCCCATGATTCACCAATCAAAACAGCAGAAAGGAACTGTATGCCTGAATACCGTCCCAAATTTCATCACATGGCACAATCCATGAAAATGCTGGGGAAATCACAGCACAAAACTCCCAAGGTTTTCTGGCTTAATGTTGTTGCAAAAGCAATTCTGGAAGCAATTCACATGGAAATGAGTGCTAAACTTCCACTAGATTCTGATGTATTTCCAGAAGTGCCTTTTAAGTCATATGAAAGATCACATAACATGTAGAAATTATTGGGTAAGGAAATGCCAAGAAAACAGAATAAAGTATTGCCTGAATACAACCTCATTTTGGTTGCATGCCCTTTTCAGTTTTGCTGAAATTTCTATGCACATTGCTTGTAGAAGGTGACATCCATCTAGCAGGGGCGCTATATTAATTTTTGCCACTGAGGACGAAAATGTTAATTGGCTGTAAATTAATGTGGTTACAAAAATATACACTGCATGCATGTTTTCTATGGCTCCACACATTAATTTCCAGACAGAAAATGTGAGTCACATTAGAAAAGAAAATCTTCCATGAAAGGTTCTCTTTCCTTTTTCTATTTCTACAAGCATGAGTCCAGCTTTTAATAACTTCATATTTGGATCACACAAAGTGTTGTTTCTGCAGAGTTCCAATTAAATTATACTAAGTGTAACTTCTCACTCAAATTTAACACAAGAAAGATATGCAACTTTCAGACATAGAGCATTGTTGATTTCTAGCACTGAAAGGTCAACGGGGTATGCTATACAGTTATCCAGCTGGAAGAATATTTCAGAGAAATTACAGGTGTACTATTTATCAATGCTTAGCATTTGCACCCACAACCAGAATTAAGAGGAAAGACACTTGTGTACTAAGGCCCCGTGACACAGTCACTCCCTATGTAATGAAATAACCAGTCTAGACAACAACATATACAGTTTTGGGGTTCAAACAGGCCACAACTTTATTGGTTATGGATGTGAAATTTTGGCATAGCCATTGGGTGAAGCCATTTATTTAACTCCAGCCCATCTGCTGGGAGTGTTTCTAAGGGTAAACCTCACCATGGGGGGCCCTACAACCAACATCAAATGGAGTTACCCCCTGAGGGGTCCCTGCTGGAAGAGTTCTATGGCCTTTCCCCCATCTGGGCATTGGACAGAAGCAACTACTCACTGACCCCTTTAACAGGATACCCTTAACCAAGGAAGAGTAGGCAGAGGCGAGACTAAGGCTTGTTGTTGTTGTTGTTGTTGTTGTTGTTGTTGTTGTTGTTCAGTCGTTCAGTCGTGTCCGACTCTTCGTGACCCCATGGACCAGAGCATGCGCCAGGCACGCCTATCCTTCACTGCCTCCCGCAGTTTGGCCAAACTCATGTTAGTAGCTTCGAGAACACTGTCCAACCATCTCATCCTCTGTCGTCCCCTTCTCCTTGTGCCCTCCATCTTTCCCAACATCAGGGTCTTTTCCAGGGAGTCTTCTCTTCTCATGAGGTGGCCAAAGTACTGGAGCCTCAACTTCAGGATCTGTCCTTCCAGTGAGCACTCAGGGCTGATTTCCTTGAATGGATAGGATAGGTTTGATCTTCTTGCAGTCCATGGGACTCTCAAGAGTCTCCTTCCAGCACCATAATTCAAAAGCATCAATTCTTCGGTGATCAGACTAAGGCTTACCCAATGCCTAACCTTACAAAGTTGTGACAACTGCTATGAGGGGTCTGAAGGGAAATCAAGGAGGCGTGCTGGACCAGCCTCAATTTATTCTCCCGCGGCGGACCCAAGTGATGCTCATTGGCTGGTTGGTTCTGCCTCCTAGGGAATCCCCATACCCAGGCCAGCCTGCCATTGGCAAATCTGCAGACAGGCCTGTAGTCGTCCCCAGCCAGCCTCTGGATCTCTGACATGGGGTCATGACCAGGCCACAATGCTGCCTGACCATCTAAGGTAAGTGGACTTGTGACTGGTACAACGAGGGTCACAACATAATGCTTATTATAACAAGGAGATAGGCAGTGGTTACTCAAACTGTACAGGAAATCTGCCTAACGCAGAAGCAACTTTCAGAGCTCCCGCCCAAAATAACAATGAGCCTGATCTATCTCTGAGAACGATGAAGCTGATAACATTACCACAAAACCTTGTCAATTCACCTCCCGTGGACAACTGCAGAACTGATGCCTGAGCTGTGCCTATTAATTGGACAAACACTACAATTTGCCATCTCTGAGTTAGAAGCAATCTGCTGACTGATTCTACCCCATCTCGCCACAACTCTTACCTTGCTAAAAGAGGCTCGTTCAATTCAAAATACCTAGGAATGGGGAATCTACACACACACCATCTTGGTGCCTTTAACCACTAGTGTGTGGTTGTAACTTATTTGCCTGCATAGAAATATCCGTTGTTACTGGATTCCCACTCCCATCTATTAGCATCCCTCCAGCAAAAATGGTCAACCCTGCCCTCAAGGCAGTTGATTTGGGGGGGGGGGCGACTCCCATTCAGCCCTTGCACAATAAGCTATTTCTACAGTGCGACCATGGACAGGGGGATGAGTGCCCAGGCAAACTGGGAACTAAGCTGGTAGTTATTCAACACTTCCTGCACTCTGTCTCAACGCCCTTGTGTCCTGAGCTGGATACAACTCCATGCACATGCACCCCAGTCTTTTGGAGTCACAAGGAAAGAGTGGGTTTGTTGTAAGAAAACTCGCTTTAAATGTACTGCATCACATAATCAACATTCTACATTTGTAATTCCATCAATTCTTTTCTGAAAGATTCATTACAGAGTTCTTTCCTGTATAGTCAAGCTATCCAGTCCAGAGCAGTTTTGTACCACTGGGCATTTTTAAAGGCAGACGTTTTGAACCACCGAATGGTTTGCTTGTTTCGCAGAAGAGCTTCAAAAACTAAATCAAAGATTACAAAGTTACAAGCTGTATTCATGTACAGGCAAATATTTAGGACAAGCTATTCTATAATATTTCACCATATTTACACTCTATAAAACCCGAGCCTCTTCCACCTAAATCCAACTCTCAAACCACTACCCCCTGAGGAATCCTGATCATTCCTCCTGAAATAAAATAGCACAGTGATGTGTTTTCTGTGTTCTGGGAGGCCTTGCTATACCACAAGTTGTATCACTTGATCTCCTTCCATAGATTAATACATTCGCAAACAGAACTTCTGTGATATGATTTGCAAAGGTGCATCATTCAAAAGGAATGTCATTTGGCAGCTTGAGCAATTAACTCATTTTCTTTTGTGTGATTTAGCCTTCTCTTTGTTAGACTGCACAGAGAATGCCATGTTTCATTATGCCTGATTGCAAAAATGGAAAAGATAAGTATGAAATTATTTTTAATGGAATCCACATGCACACCTTTCTAGGAGCACTTACCAGCGATTACATGTATGCACTTTGACAAGAATGAAGCTTCCACCTTGATTGTCACTCTCTGGCTAATCAAATGCGGAAAATAAATTTTTCTCAACAAGATTAGCACGTGTGTGTGTGTGTGTGTGTGAGAGAGAGAGAGAGAGAGAGAGAGAGAGAGAGAGAGAGATATTATTATTTTTTAGGGAAAATCTACAGCACTGTACTTACCTAGGATCTTGCCAAGTGTGAGCGATTTGATTGCATTGAATTGTATATCCGAAGAAAGAAAGAATTTCATCCTTTCATTGTGGTTAACCTTCAATGTTATTCAGTGAGATGCAAAAAGCAGTTGGATGTAGGACAGTTGAAATGGTAAGGAGGAGAAAAAGAAATAATTATCAATGATACCATTAACTTAAGAGAATGACACTAAAGCAATATGAAATTTATTAAAACACAGGTAACAGTTAGGTAAAACACTTTGTATAAACCTCTCTTGGAATTTTTTGTTTTGTTTTGTTTTAAAAACTGTGCTATTATGGCCAAGATATTGTTTAAGGCATAACAACTTATAAACAGCTCTTTTAATATCCATTTGGGTAGTTCCTATTTATTCATCTTTAAGTACAGTATAATTGGCGAGCCTCCTGAAAGGACGAAAACGTCTTACCTACCAAACATAAAAGCTCTTACTTATCTGAGAATGAACTTTTAAATTTGAAATAATTAACTATGATGCTATGAAAGTCCCTGTGTTATTATATAAATTGCTTGCCTTCAAATGCTGATGACAGCACATATCTGTGCTCCACAAGCTCTTAGCCCAATATATTTTTTGATTGCGACATTTCTACAATAGGTTCTGTTCAATGCAACCACATTCAGATATGATTTATGCAAGTTAATCTTCCAGTCCTCTTAGAAACTGTGTAATGAGGTAGGAATAAATACATTTTCCAAGTAACTTTTTCATTAATCCCCATAGAAGTGCATATTCCACAGAAGTAACTAGAAGTCTTGGGTCATAATACATTTTGAAAAACAGACAGAACTGATTTATATTTTCTTTTACAATAGATTTCATAAAATGTATACTAACGACAGCTCCAAAAAAGAAAGTGAAAAGCCTATTTCACACAATAGGCTGCTTCACAGACACACATTCTTCCTGCTCAACCCAATCTCTGGTCTAACTGAGGCTGGAATTTTTAAGCAGTATTTGGGAGAAGTCAAAGCTTCTCTCTCACACACAATAAATATGAATTTATTAGTAACATTTTGGGGTCCATGAGCAAATTTCAAAATTTGGTAAACTGTTGCACGTATTGCCACAAAATGCCTACCGCCGGTTATGTCTAATCACAACATGGCGACCGTGGGATAGTCACAAAAGAAGACTTGCCCAAGAAACTGAGTGCAAGGCAAAAGTTGGATCAGAGATTGAGATGTGAAGCCATGTATTTGATACAAGATACCACCCAATTTCCCTGAAGAAAAACAATGATGCAGGGAAATGTACCCACACAACAAAACATCTCCCTCCAGAAAAAAACAGCAACACAGACACAAATTTTTAAAGGATTGAATCCTGTTGCCTAATTAACACCAGGATGCCTTTTGGTCAAAGATTTCTAAACAATTAATATAATTGATTAATCAACTGAAAGTTGCAGTCGTGGTTTTCTAAATGATTCCCCCCCGCCGCCTTGGTGAACAAAGTGTGCACACTCCTCCCCATGCCCTTTGAAAACAAAAGACAGTACAGTGTTACCTCTGGTTATGAACTGAATTCATTCCTGAGGTCCGTTCTTAAGCTGAAACCGTTCTTATCCTGAGGCACGCTTTCGCTAATGGGGCCTCCCGCTGCACGTGTGCCTTTTGCACGTGATTTCCGTTCACATCTGGGGGCAAATTTTGCAACCAGGAGCAGCTACTTCCAGGTTACCGGAGCTCGTAACCAGAAGCGTTCGTAACCAGAAGCATTTGTAACCCGAAGTACCACTGTCTAAAACAGGGGTAGGCAACCTAAGGCCTGTGGGCTGGATGCGGCCCAATTGCCTTCTCAATCTGGCCCGCGGATGGTCCAGGAATCAGCGTGTTTTTACATGAGTAGAATGTGTCCTTTTATTTAAAATGCATCTCTGGGTTATTTGTGGGGCATAGGAATTTGTTCATATTTTTTTTTTCAAAATATACTCCCCCCCCACAAGGTCTGAGGGACAGTGGACCGGCCCATGGCTGTAAAAGTTGCTGACCCCTGGTCCAAAATGAGCTGTTCTTCACAGCAATTTTCCCTTTTTAAAACTGGGATGAAGAGGGGAAGATGTAAAACAGCAGAGAGGTTGGATTGGCTCTGCTAGTGTGTACCTTCACTCCTCTAATTTCTGTCAAGCAGCAGCAATGCAACTTGAGGTCAGGTGACCTGTATTTTATCAGCTTAGGTTTTATATATATATATATATATATATATATATATATATATATATATATATATATATATATCTAAAGAAAATACTATACAGTTTTTATAGTATGTGAAGATGTAGCCAGATGGGGTGATCAATGGGATTGATAAAGGGTGGAATATAAACATAATATATAAATGTGCCTCCATTTTTAATTACAGGAGAATTGGGTGCCTTGGTTAGAAGATGTTTGGGAAACACTATTAGGTAAAAGAAGAGGAAAATCCACAGAACACACCATCACACAGCAAGGTTCTTCCCTTTCTTCATTAAGCCTTTAAAATTGCAATGTTTGATAGGGGTAAAAAATCTTGCAGTTCTTCTGTGCTTCCTGCTGTTCTACATAAATTACCAATCTTAGCCTGCTATAGTCATTAGTTGGAAAGATGACATGAATCAGGGTTTTGTTATTTTTGTGCCAATACTCTGTGAATGAGACTTTGACCTTTTATTAAACGGTAAAAGATAAACATCAAAGACATCACTTTGCCGAGGTTCTTTCTGCTCAGCAAGAGTCTGCTATGTTTTGTTTTACTTCCTGAGGCACTCGACATAAGCACTCAACACACACATACAACGGGCACATGCTATATTGTATTTATTTATTTTCCTTTTGCTTTGGGGCTCGTCCTCTTTGATGACAATCTTTATTTCATTTTCCTTTTTTTGCATTACCTCCACAAATAGCTTTTCTTCCTCTCTGTTAATCTTCACACGGTGAAGCTGCCCATCGGCCATGCTTTTGAAATTGATGCTGAAGATGTCAGGGGCTTGATGGCTATCCAGCTTGTACCTGATCTGTAAACTTCCTGAAGGAATTGGGGAAATGATATTTTAGTTTCATGACTGGTATATACAAAACGCCTAGTTTTCAATGCTCATGACCGGTGTATATACAAAATACCTGGTTTCCAGTTTACATAAATGCATCTGAAAAATGATTGTGGTAGAATATTTTATTTACTTACCCAAGGAATATTTTAAATAAAGAAGGATACAGAGAAGATAGAAAATGTGGAAATTACCCTTCATGTTTAACTCTGTCATGTTAGCTCTACTTGGAGTAGGCCTATTGAAATAAATGCACATAACTAGGTTTTATTCATTTAAACTCTGATTATGTTAGGTGGATACAACCCATAATTATCCAGAGTGTTCATGAATATGAATACAATCCAAAACAAAATGTAAAATCCCATCGTTTTTAAAAATTTGATTCTGCTCTCTCGAAAAGGCAGCCTACAGGGAAAATCATGAGGTCACAATCTATCAACCACTGCTTTGCTCTGTCCATTGGACAGTGGGTAGCATGCCAGACTATGAGCTGGGACACCCAGTATCAAAACCCACTCAGTGGTGAAGCTCATCAGATATTTTTGGATCAGTCACTGTCTCTCAGCCTATTCGTACTTCACAGGGGAGGGGAAATACCATGTGCACCATCTAGGTGGATGATAAATGTAATACCTAAATAAATTATAAACATAACTCAAAATACAAGAAGGGCCTCAGTTGCATGGCAGAGAGTATTCTTTGCTTGCAGAACATGTGTGGCTCAATCCCAGCATCTCCTTTCAGAAAGCCTTGGAAAGAACCCAGAATGATAACTTGGAAATGTGCCCTGGATGGCGTCAGGGTGCATGGATTAGTACCCAGCAGTGGCATCCACTGAAATTTTTCGTAGGGGAACAGTTAAGGCCAGAGGTGCCAGCTTGCAAGGGTCATGTCGTGCATGTTTGAGGATCGTGCCTCCATCCCTCAGCCAGGCAGAAACTTCCCAGCTTTGGGGAGGAGGTGGTGGAAAGGCTCTTGGACCCTTTTGGAGCATCGCACCTCCCTCCTTAAGCTGGGCTGAAGCTACTGTAATTTACCAGGAACATTTATCCAAGTCTCTCTAGCCCACTGACCACATGCCACTGGCACCCAGAAACATCTGTTCAGCCATCAGGTTATCATTAACATACAGGTCTTCCTACTCAACTGCAGATATGAATGTAAGAAGAAACAGAAAAGCCACTCTTCTCACTGTCATTTCTGTTGATATGCAAACAGGAAATGGATGGAGAGGAAGCATGCTACTTAACTTTTTTAAAAATGTAAGTTTCATGGTAATGTTAACATTGCCAAAGCGTACATAATGACGTACTCACCATTTTTGGCAAGAATAATCGAAAGGTAATCTTTATAGAAGGAGCTTACATAAAGAAGTAAGCTTGGGATCCGCGTCGTTCGAAAGGCAAAAGTGATTGCTTCTCTGTTCAGCGTCATATCCGGATGGAAAGACGCAGCGTGAGAACTGGAGTTCTTAGCCAAGCTGTAAGATTCCTGAAAGTTGTACACAACTGAAGAGCCTGCTCCGAAATATGCAGAGATCTCTGAAACAATGCACAAATTGTGTGTTTTGTTAGTATAATCCAGAAATAAATGAAGGTTGTCATTCCTTTTTAAAAGGAAAACAATAAAACACAACATTAATTACATTTCCAAGAGGAAGAAAAAATTAGAATAGCAATTGTTCTGCACAGTAATTTGAAACATTAGCTATGATTGTCAGGGCCTATTCTTAGCAGCCACTCAGCATACAGTGGTTGCATGCCAGTTCCCTCCCCCTGCCAATTTTCAGCTCCATCAAGTAGTGACAAGGTAGCTGTGAATATGGCTTTTGGCATGCCACCCATAAATGCAACTTTCTGAGTGCTTTGGCAAGTCAAACTAAACGAACACTGCACCCAAATTTATTTCCCAAAGCAACAAATTCATGTTTCTAATTGCCTTTCTCAAAAAACAAAACAACAACTCACCAACAACAAGTTAAATCATTGCTTTCCATGTGTTGGCTTTACACTGAGGGAAGAGTAGCATCCCTGCCAGCTTGCTCCTGACGTTTTGTGCCCTCAGGCAGCCATCCACTGTCCTTGTCTTTGGCACAATATTTGTAAAGAGGAGTCTACACACAGTGTTGGTGCTGACCTTTAAAGCCCTAAATGGCCTCGGTCCAGTATATCTGAAGGAGCGTCTCCACCCCATCGATCTACCTGGACACCGAGGTCCAGCGCCGAGGGCCTTCTGGCGGATCCCTCACTGCAAGAAGCCAAGCTACTGGGAACCAGACAGAGGGCCTTCTCGGTAGTGGCACCCGCCCTGTGGAATGCCCTCCCACCAGATGTCAAAGAGAACAACAACTACCAGACTTTTAGAAGACATCTTAAGGCAGCCCTGTTTAGGGAAGCTTTTAATGTCTGATGAATTATTGTATTTTAATATTGTGTTGGAAGGCACCCAGAGTGGCTGGGGAGGCCCAGCTAGATGGGCAGGGTATAAATAAATAAATAAATAAATAATACAACTTGTTCTCATTGTAATGAGTGTAAAAGTTTGTTAAGTATGCATTCCCATTCCCATTCCCATTTCATTACTAGATTTCTACTGAAGGACATTGATAATATGGAAGTTTAAATGATCAGATCAAATGCTGACATCTTCAAACTTAAACAAAGTGGTTCGCAATGTTCATACTAATCCTGGCCAAGTCTAGTTGGAGGCAGATCTAACCACTGTAAATTGAGTTCCAAACTGCAGATAAAACATGCAAAGAAATGGCATTTAGAAATAATTTTGTCCCTCATACAGTGACATGAGGGTGTAAGGAGCGGGTGGGGCTGTGGTCTACACTGGGACTCTTGGGTTTGCTGATTGGAAGGTTGGTGGTTCGAATCCCCACGACGAGGTGAGCTCCCGTTGCTCTGTTCCAGCTTCTGCCAACCTAGCAGTTTGAAAGCATGCCAGTGCAAGTAGATAAATAGGTACTGCTGCGGTAGGAAAGTAAACGGTGTTTCCATGCACTCTGGTTTCTGGCACAATGTTCCATTGCACCATAAGTGGTTTAGTGATGCTGGCCACATGACTCGGAAAGCTGTCTGTGGACAAAAGCCAGCTCCCTCTGTGCTGCAGCCCCATAGTCACCTTTGGCTGGACTTAACCGTCCAGGGGTCCTTTACCTTTACCTATAAATGAGGGTATACATTGGCCATGCCCACCACCTTGGAGTGGTAGTTGTATATCAGTGCAACCCTTGGGCAACAGAAGGTTAACCAACCCTGGTATTAAAAACATATAAATAAAGCCAGACATTAGTAATGTAGCAATTTAAGAAGTTTTAAAAATGCAACAAAAAAATCATAAAACTTAGGTATTAACATTTTGAGTTTGATATTTTATAGAAAATGAATTTACAATTCATGCTTGCCTTTCTTACAGAATGGCCCAGTGTAAGCAGAGAAAGTGCAGTCGCAAGAGAATCCATTGTATTTCTCTTTGCAATTTCCTCCATTGTGACACAAGTTACCGTAGCTGCTACAATGTCCGGGGCAACCTGGTTTTACACCTGGGGTTACTTTTGCTCTCTCTTCCAGGTCAAGTGCTCCTCCGTTCAGCTGCAAAGAACGGATACACCCCAGAAATCCTTTCTGCCTGGATGCTGTCCCACCTGCAGTAGAAATAAATTCATTTAAGCTTTTTTATTTTAAGGAAATTGAAGTGACTTGATGAGTAATAACCTTCACATCTCAAAACATTCCATTCTGGCATGTGAGCATATCTAAAAATATTGACAAATAACTGCTACTCCAGTGCATATATTGAGAGTTTCTTGGGCACTTGTCAAACCTCCGAAACAGTTTATGAAAGACTGGGGTTTTGGACAGTAGCAGAGAGCAAGCAAGAGCATGTATTGGAATTACCTGAGAGCAAGGGAATATATAAATGTCAGAAACTTATTTCTTATTCCCTCTTCTGGATTTCATACTTTGTCCTTGAGGTTGTTGTGTGTGCTTTAAATACCGTCATACCTCATGTTGTAGCCGCTGCAGGCTACGTCTTTTTGGGTTGCACTCTGCACCGAACCTGGAAGTACTGGAACGGGTTTCTTCCGGGTTTCGGCACTCACACATGCACAGAAGCACTAAATCGCGCTTTGGGATACAAATGCTGCTGGTTGCGGACATGCCTCCATCACGGATTACATCCATAACCCACTGCACTTCCATAAGTACCAATTGGTAAATATACCATAGACCTGAATTTAGGAAACCATAATTTTTAATCACCATGGGATGTTCAGAAGCACAGAACAAGAGCACCATCAGTTGTTATCTATATATATAAAACGCAAGTGTCTCTGCGTCCAGTCCCTGTGTCTCTGGGTTTGCGCTACTGAGCATGTGCCCCACGGACACAGGGATTGGAGCAAAGAGATTGGGCTGGGAGCAGCGGCGGCAGTTGAAGCGGGGCGGTTGGATCAGAATACCGGCGCTCCAGAGGCCAATGAGAGGCCGAGAAGGGAGGTCATGCTGGCACAGCTGCTGCAGCCACTGTCTGACTCGGGGCTGAGAGGACGGGAAGGCCCCCGGCGGATCTGCCCGGACAAAAAGTGAGCGGAGGAGGAGGAAGAGGCGGCGAAGGGAGAAAGGCCGGGCGACCCAGAGGCTTGGGCCTGGGGCGGGACCTGGCTAGCAGTGAGGCCGCTGCCGTTCATCTGTCTCCTCCCGGCCCAGTGGCGCCTCTCCGCGTCCCTCCCTCCCCCCTCCCACCACCAGCAGCCACTCCCTCTAGCGCCCGTTAAATTAACGGGCATAAAAACCACTAGTTATTAATATGCTCGGTTATTATTAGTAGTATGTTATCAGCCCATCAATGAAAACACAGGAACAGATACTAATTTGTTTCATTTTTAATGATCTGAAGGAACAATTATACTATAAAAATGGAATGGAAAATTTGATCCCATTGATATCACCAATGAATTTGATTCCTACTTGCTCTGTTGAAAAGAAGGGGGATGTCTTTCTGAAAGGAAGATCCTGAATATTGTACTGATTGCTAGATAGAATCATAGAATTGTTGTTGTTGTTGTTACATGCCTTTTCACCAGATTGACACTCAGTAATAATAATTATTAATAATAGTAATAATAATTAATAGTAATAGTGACAGTCACAAAGTGGAAGGCTAGGTTTAGAAATAAAACAATTCCTAAGACATGCTCAGTCAAACCTACATGCTATCAACATTTTAGTTGGGCTTGTAACTTATTTATTTAGTTAAATTGAATTCAATATCAAATAACTTAAAGCACCAGATAGAATGTTATAAGTTACCAGAATATTACAGATGAAGGCCAAGTGCAAAAATACATCATTAAGAGGGCATGATTAACAGGAAAACAAAATATTCTCTTAAACATAACAAAAATTACAGATAAAACTCAAATACAAAAATACAACGAATCTCCAAAAAGCAGCACCATTAGCAGCTAAACAAATGACTTAGAAGTCGCATATAGACTCCCCCCCCAATTTTCCCCCAAAGGCGTTTTTAACAATCTCCAGCATTGCTACCAACCATACAGATAACACAGCTGATTCCTAGACAATCGCTCAGCATTCACAATTCCCCACACCAATGCCCAAGAGCAGATTTCCATGAGGTTTAAGGGGAAGGAAGAATTGGTGAAAATCGTAGGAACTCTGTGCTTAACCTGAGCAGGGGGAAAAAAAATACTGTGAAGTGTTTCCTTCCGAGCAACTTAATTGATGAAAATAGCTTAATGCATGTGTATGCTATGAGGTATAACAAATCACCTGAAAACAAAAGAGTTCAGGCAAGTATTTAAGATATATGATCACCATCTCAATTTCCATATGTTCCCATGGTCTAATCCTCATACTTCGATAAATAAGCTACTAAATAACTGACATTTTTAAATAGGAAAACCAGTCCTCCATACATTTCCGTTAAAATTTTTAAAGAGGTCACACCTGGTTTTGAAAGCATGGAGAATCTGTTTGCCTCCTGTTTTCACCATAAAGATGAAAACTGCCACACACAAACCAAAAACTACACCCAAGTTCTTTTAGAAGCTAAATCATGTCCCAGATTTTCCTATTCACTACTACTGCAGTTGCCGAGCTGTTAAATTAGTTCTTCAGTGCATATGGTTCCTTACCTAGAAACTAGGATTAATCTTTCAAAGTTGGCCAAACAAGTTTACTGTATTAAATCACAAAACGGCATCTGGCTTTGGTAGGTTCAAACACAAAACACCAGCTATCAATTTACTGTGCAGCCACCTTCCTTTCTCTAAATACTTTTAAGATGAATTAAAATTTAAATAATTCAAAAAGAAAAAGGGGGATATTGTGGGACGCTAGCACACTGAAAACAGGCTAATTTGCCCATTGACTAGGAAAGGGGTTTCAGAGCTACATTCCTTTTGTTAGGACAGGAAGGATTGGAGACTAGTGAGTGGATCTGCTTTGCGTGGTGAGGCCCCGGACCCCCTAGCGCCCTCCGAAATAAATATACAAACAAAAGTATACCTTGGGTTACAAACACTTCGGGCTATAAACTCCGCTAACCTGGAAGTAGTATCTCGGGTTCAGAACTTTGCCCCAGAATGAGAACGGAAATCGTGCGGTGGCAGTGTGGTGGCAGCAGGAGGACCCATTAGCGAAAATGCGCCTCAGGTTAAGAATGGTTTCGGGTTAAGAACGGATCTCCAGAACGGATTAAGTTCATAACCTGAGGTACCACTGTATTGGGTTAATGAGATAAATAAGGCCACAACTTTGTTGGTTACAGATGTGAGCGGTTTGGCTTAGGCAATTGGGTGAAGCAAGACTATAACTGACTCCTGCCTGACAGCAGGAAGTCTTTTTAAGGGTCAACCACCAGAAGGGGGAGCCCTATAATCTACATCAATTGAGCCCTCCCCTGGGTCACCATTGGGGTCATGGCATGGCCCTAGCCCACGCCCAGGCTTCGGACAGGAACCACACTCCTGGATCCCTTCAACATGGAGGTGCAGGCAGAGGCAACAACCTCCCCTCCCATAATAAGGCTTACCCAATGCCTAACCTTACAAAGGCTCACTGGGAGGACAGATCCTGAAGCTGAAGCTCCAATACTTTGGCCACCTCATGAGAAGACTCCCTGGAAAAGACCCTGATGTCAAGCAGAAGGGGACGACAGAGGACGAGATGTTTGGACAGTGTTCTCGAAAGCTACCAACATGAGTCTGATCAAACTGCGGGAGGCAGTGGAAGACAGGAGTGCCTGGCATGCTCTGGTCCATGGGGTCACAGAGAGTCAGACATGACTGAACAACTAAACAACAACGACCTTACAAAGTTGTGATGATTGCTACTAGGTAGGCAAAAACCAAATGGCTAGTGCCAATTTTGCCAAGTGGAAAAATTCCTACCTGGTCCCGACAACCAGGCAACTGGCATAAGTCATAGCAAGGCCATAGTCAAACCATGCAAGAAAAGAGGGTGGGTAGATTGGGAGATCCTGAAATGGAGGCTGCCTCCCCAGCCATGTCACGATTTAAACTGTTGTAGCCATGCCCCCAGGCAAACCCGATTGGCTAGCCAGGGGCGTGACACAGCCAGGGATGCTGCTGACATGGGCTGCATTCCTCTGTCCATTACCCGGTCGCTGCGAGGACCCAGATTCCCACCCACAAAGCAGCCCTCCAAAAAGGGAGAGCTGTCCTCTGGTCAGAAGGAGGAAAGGGTCAAAAGACAAGAAATAAGAATTCTTCGTATGCTTCACCAGTTTATCCAGGCTTTCAGCTTAAGACGGATTTTAATTTGGGATCCCAAATAACACCTCATGGAATACACACGTCTGAAGTGTGTGATCTGAACTTGTTTGAAGAGTCTTAGAGAGCAAGAATATGGCCAAAGGGAGAACAATTTAGTGTGGCACTGCAGGTAGAATGACAGACTTGTCATTGTGGTAAGAGATCAATATGTTTAGGAGTTATCAAAAGCTAGGGGCCAAGCTTTGAAAGCATAAGAATTCAGGGTAGCAAAGGGAATCATAGTCAATAACCACCACTGATTGAATAATTTCAGGAAATGGTTGATTTTGCACCAAAAATGTAAGTATTTATTGAACTGAATAACAGTTGAACAAGCAAGCATTATTCAAAGCAGAAGAATTGTCAGTATTAGCATGAAAAAAATGCATTTAGTCCTGTTAAATGTATGAAACTGTAATTTGCTATTTCTTTTCTGTCAAACTTTTAAAATGCATCATTTGGAGTTTTTAAATGAAAGCAACAGTCACTTTACATCAGTCTTTCTCCAAAGAATTTGAAGAAGTAATTGCATAGCAGATGCAGAGGCAATAACGGATCATGTTTCAGTTTACTTCCAGTGTCCCAAGGGAGAGAGCAAAAGTACAGGACCTTTCTGTACAAAGTTTAAGAAGTGAAAACCCAAAGAAGGATAATGTGCAAAGGGCATAATTCTTTACACCAGACAGTAGAATTTCTATATCTATTTGGACACTTCTAAAATTCTAAAAGGGACGCAGGTGGCGCTGTGGTCTAAACCACTGAGCCTTGGGCTTGCCAATCAAAAGGTTCGCAGTTCGAATCCCCGCGGCGGGGTGAGCTCCTGTTGTTCGGTCCCAGCTCCTGCTCACTTAGCAGTTCGAAAGCACGACAAAGTGCAAGTAGATAAATAGGTACCACTCCGGCGGGAAGGTAAATGGCATTTCCGTGCGCTGCTCTGGCTTTGCCAGAAGCGGCTTAGTCATGATGGCCACATGACCTGGAAAAACTGTCTGCAGAAGCGGACAAACACCGTCTCCCTCTGCCTGTAAAACGAGATGAGCACCGCAACCCCAGACTGGACTTAACTGTAAGGAGTCCCTTTATCTTTAAAATTCTAAAATCAGCACTCTGTTCTAACCAACTGAGCTGATTATGCCAAAGTTGCCGGTTTGATCAGCTGCATATTCAAGGGGTTGAATTAGATGATCCTCAAGGTCCCTTCCAACTCTACAACTCTATGATAATAAAACATTAAAAAAGAGTCTCTGCTCTATTTTTTTACTTTTAGTCAATGAGGACATCTTCAAGGTCTCTTAGGCTGCCTAAAAGAACCCAATATTGAGCTGAACTTTGTCACCGACTCTATTTAAAACAGTCCATTATTTCAATTCATATCGAACAGTCCAAACACTCCATTCTTTCTTCTAGACCATGCATGGAATAAAAGCTCTTGCACAGTAGGCATGACCTCATCTTTTCATTCATTCTCCTTTTTCAGGGGAGGGGAGAATTCCTTAAGAAACTCACCTGAGGGCAAAGTATTTTTGACTGGAAAAGTCTTCTGACTTTTCCCCATCGTTCTCTTACTGCCTTGTGAAAGTACCCCAGGAAGTCTGTTTTCTATTCAGCTGCCTCCTAAAGCAGACAACTGGCAAGGATTGTTCTGAAGAATCTACATCTTTGACAAAACGTTTTTCAGAATGAGATATTATCAGGATTTCTGCCAATTTTGGTCTTCATGAGATTTGTTTATTCCAGTTTCAATTGTCATTGTACACAATGTGTACAATGTTGAATTACTTCAATTGCATCTACACATTTTGAATTGTTCCTTATAAAACATATATAAATTCTCATTTTCACACGGTTGGGATTTTGTGTCTTTGGTCATGATTCCTATGACAACCCTTCCCCTCTGGTTTTATGCAATGCAGATTTCTATTGCACCATTTTGTAAATTACTTCTTGTTGTGTATAAAAAAAGGTCTGCTTGCTTAATTATGCCAATGCATTTTCACTTGTATTCTGTAATTTGTGTATTTATTTGCTTATTTTAAAAGTTCAAAGTGGCTTGCATCAATAAAATAAACCAAATCTACAAAAGACATTCTATACCATGATAAAAAGATTAACCTCTACAACAGCTCATGATCTTTCCCCCTCCCCACTCCTATGCCCCCCAAAAGAAATGAAGATACAGGGAAAGCAAAACAAAAACAAAAACAAAAACTTTAACTTATTCATGATGAGAACATAAAAAGGGTTTAAGCTATAGACCTTTTTTAATTTTTTAAGAAACTTTATTGAAATTTTAAATTAAAATATACAAATCCATTAAACAAGTTAAGAAAATCATACATACTAATCAAAACAAGCAAATCTTACTCCCATAACCCCTCTTCCCCTTAAGCTATAGACCTTCTTAAAGAACTAGGTTTTAGCCAAACACCAGGGTCAGGGTTTGGTGAATCACAATTGGGAAAGTATTCCATCATTTCATCAAAAAGCCCCCCCCCTCCCCAGTTCCACCTGATTGACCTCTGAGGAATCTGTAGTGGGGCCTTGGATGATGAATGTACCATGTACTTACTAATGTGTAGAAGAAGACATGCATTTATATATCTAGGTCCAAAGCTATTTATGACTTAGAAGGTTAAAACCAGCATCCTAAATTGAGCCCAGAAACAAACAGGCAAATGGATATCACATGATTTGATTGCTTCACTGCAGATTTGGCAGCAGCATATTGCATGAGTTGCAGCTTCCAAATACTGTACAAGGGAATTCTCATGTACAAGTGAAACTAATACCAGCATACTGGAAGAAGCAAAGATCACCAGTGCTGAAGCTATGATTTTTCAACATCAACTTCGTTGGACTGGTCATGTTGTGCGGATGCCTGATGATCGTCTTCCAAAGCAACTACTCTATTCCAAACTTAAAAATGGAAAGTGTAATGCTGGTGGTCAACAAAAGAGGTTTAAAGACTGTCTCAAGGCAAATCTAAAAAAATGTAGTATAAACAACAACTGGGAAACACTGGCCTGCGAGTGCTCCAGTTGGAGAACAGCCTTTACCAAAGTGTCATGGACTTTAAAGACTCTTGAACTCAGGACGAAAGGGAGAAAGAAGGCACACTTGGCAAACCCTCACTGTGATCAACTCTCCACTGTGGAAGGACGTGTGGATCCAGAACTGGCCTCCACAGTCACTTATGGACTCACTGTTAAAACCGTGTTCATGGAAGACAATCTTACTCAGCTACGAGTGATCGGCAAAGAAGAAGAATTCCAATAGTCTAACCCGGAGGTAAATGATACATGAATTCCTGTGGCGAAGTCTTCTTTCGTGACATAAGGGCACTGCTGGTGTATCAGACAAAATGGGAAAAGGCACTGGCACCATGTGCACATCCAACAGTAGCAATGAGTCAAGTAGCACCATCAAACTATAGAAATGATCTTCCAGAGGCAAGGCAGGCCTATTCATTACAGGCTGCACTTCTGCACTTGAATCAGATTATCTACCTACCACTAATTTTTCAGACTTGTCTGTATTTGATTTCATTTCTTAACGTCCTCTTCAATTATTCACAACAGGTGAACACTGCCGTTTCCACTGCCTCCCTAAGATCGGATGCACACGTAGGATGGAGTTGGGTATCATCTTATTGATGACTTCTCCCAGTGGTTTCATGTAGAAATTGAACAGCAAAGAGGACAAGATGGAACGTTATAGAATCCCACAGACGGCTAGAAAAAGGGCAAAGCAAAACTACCCCAGCATCATCTGCTGGGTCCTATCATGCAGTAATGAGAAGCAGCAGTACAATACTGTACCTTCAATCCCTATCCCTGCAAAATGGCCCAGAAAGATATCATGGTCACAGCTGAAACATTCAGGAGAAGCAAGGTCACAGTCTTCCTATCTGCCTCCTGTCATCAAACTACATGACCAATAAAGTTTTAGGCCCAAAACAAAGTTGAAAGCTTGACTGAAAAAGAAGCTAGAGCAGCGCCGTCTTAAGGGGACCGGTCGCCCTGGCGCGACGATCCCTCGGCGCCCCCGGTGGGCCGCCTCTCCGCCCACCTCCCTCCCGCGCTGGCCGCCCCTCGGGAGGGGGGGTGGGCGAGCGGGGGATGAGGGGCGTGGCGCTGCAAGCCGGCCGCCCTCCGGAGCCCCAGCTGGAGCACTGGGAAGGGCGCGCAAAGCCCCGCGCCGCTCCAGCGCCACGCCCCTCATCCCCCGAGGGGCGGCCAGCGCGGGAGGGAGGTGGGCGAGCGGGGGATGAGGGGCGTGGCGCTGGAGCGGTGCGGGGCTTTGCGCGCCCTTCCCAGCGCTCCAGCTGGGGCTCTGGAGGCCAGCCGGCTTGCAGCTCGCCCGCCGGCGCGCGAGCGCCCGCCTGCCCGCCTGTGGGGGCGGGTGCGGGTTGGGGAGGGGGCGCCTGGTATGCCGGCGGGCTCACGGGGGCGCCCCTGGGGGGCCTGGCGCCCTGATGCACCACGCCACCCAGCCCCTATGACGAGACGGCTCTGATCTAGAGGATCAGTTTCTCCAACAAACCCTGGAATTTTATTGTCCCCAATGCTCATATTCCTAATGCTTATCTATTTATCACCTTACTAACAACACAAATGGCTCTCTTATATGAAACAGTTCATTGTTCCTTGTCAACGCTTAGGAAACATTTCTGGGAAAGTAGACTTACCAACAAAGAGCTGGCTATTGAGCTGCAAACGGATATGCCCATCGGATGAAGCTGTGTGAGTTCTTTGAGGGAGTTGATCTACTTGCAGTGATGCCTCTTTGATGTTTCTTTCAGCTTTCACGTAGTGCCACTGGTTGTCATTTAAAGAAGCGGGTGACTGCACTGTGATTTCATTTGGCCCATTTCCCACATCAAATGAAAATGTCACTTCAGTTGGTGCTAGAAAGAGTAAAGGCAGTTTAGAATTTTGGTTTACCAAAACCACATTGAAAATGTGTGGAAAGCATAGTATAAACTTATTTTCTTCACATTGTGGAAGAATGTTATGATTAATTTCCTTTGTTAAAAATAATGACTTCAGCTCTTCCACTGTAAATTATATTCCTTCCAGTAGCACCTTAGAGACCAACTAAGTTTATTCTTGGTATGAGCTTTCATGTGCATGCACACTTCTTCAGATACGCATGCACACGAAAGCTCATACCAAGAACAAACTTAGTTGGTCTCTAAGGTGCTACTGGAAGGAATTTTTTATTTCATTTTGTTTTGACTATGGCAGACCAACACGGCTACCTACCTGTAACTATAAATTATATATTAGCTGCTGGAAACTAATTTATGAGGGGGGGCAGATAGTTAAGCTAGATGTAACTTTATACCACAAATACTTGCAATATAGACACTAAATATACAAATGTAATACACCTTCAGTAAGAAAGCAGAAAATAGCCTAATGATTTCTCTAATTGCTTGTTAAAGTAGAATAAACCTTTAGTTAAAGGATTGTTTCAGCAAGCAGTAAAACTGATTTTATGTCATACAGATTAAGAAACCAATCCATCTAGTACAATCTCAATAGTATAGAGTACTAGTCAATGCATTTTAAATTGCCTACTAATATAGGTGTGGAAAGTATTTGTTTAAATATTAATATTAAAAGAACTTATACAAAAGTTTATTTTTGGATAATCTGAATAAAGAGTGTACATAAAGCCATACCATAAAAACAATAGCAACAGTTTAAGACAGAAATCAGCTAATTGTTGTAGAAGGATGTATTCTTAATTGCCCACATAGGACTGGTGGAATAGAAAAGCTTTCAGCAGGTATTAAAAAGTCGGAACGTAAGGTGTATGCTTGTCAGAGTATTCCACAATGGTTTGCTGATGACATTAAAGGCTCAGTTCCTTCTGTTTTCAAATGAATCTCGCCAATTTATCCCCACTTCTGAACTCAGAGCAGGGTTAGGATTAGGAATAACTCCATCCCAGTCCAATCCCTGTCAGAACACTTGGCAGAACTGATTTTGATAGAAGTGACTGAAACCTTTAAGAAGATACAAATACTGTTAAATTCAAGAAGCAATAAAGATGAGAGATTTTCAAAGTTCGTCTCACTATAGAATCTCTTGTGGTTGTGTGGAGAGAGTCTCTTCCTTTAAATTCAAGGGAGTTTACCTTAGTGAAGACCTCACTTGGAAAAACAATATAACTCAAGTAGTTGGGAAGGCTCAACAGAGACTCCATTTTCTCAGAGTCTTGTGAAAGAACAATGTTAAACAACAATTGATGACCTCCTTCTACCAGACGACAATAGAAAGTGCGCTCTCATATTGTATCACAGTGTGGTATGTTGGCTTGACAGCCACTGACAGAAAGTCTTTACAGAGGGTGGTGAACACAGCACATGATATCATGGGCTGTCCCCTGAGCCCGCTAGATGACATCGCAAGGGATCATTGCCTTAGGAGAGTGAGAAAAATTCTCAGGGACGATTCACACCCCGGCCAGCACCTCTTTAATCTTCTACCCTCGGGCAGGAGATATAGAAGTATAATCAGTCGTACCAACAGGCTAAAAAACAGTTTCTATCCGTGGGCTGTTAGGCTGCTGAACGGAAAATAATATAGTGCAACTGACTTTCGGGGTTGGTGTGTTGTGCGACAAGCACACAGAGTGCAATGAGATTGAGTGTTGGGGGGGCAGGCTCGGTTAATTTCATTGTACACAGTTTGTACATTGTCAATAAATGTATTATTATGATTATGATTATGATTATGATTATTATGGTTATTATTATATGGACCATCCTTTTTTGGAGGAGACTCTGAAATGGGCTGGACTCCACAGAAAAGAAATCAGTGAACATTTCTTTATTTAATTTAACAGTTTGCACATCTAGCCCAACCAAGCTGCGTGTTGTCAAAACAAGGAGAACAGGCCGTGAACATCAGGCTTTCAGCAAAGAATAAAATGCATGGCGGCAGCATCGAGTTTGAAGGGAGCAGAAGGAGAAAGAATGACTGCAGCAAATCTAGGACAGCAGCATTTCACGTTGAGGTCAGGAAGGAAGTGGGCAGGCAAGGGATCTTGAAAGCCATTAGGCTTTTGGATGAAATCTATTAATACACCTAGGCAGGGCATCCCTGGATTTTACACACTGGACTGTACAGCTCTACCCATTATTACTTGACCCACAAATGTGCATTGTTCTGTAAGATATTGTTAACATTAATTGGACTTCTGTGTACAGTACTCCCTGGAAAAGACCCTGGTGTTGGGAAAGATGGAGGGCACAAGGAGAAGGGGACGACAGAGGATGAGATGGTTGGACAGTGTTCTCGAAGCCACTAACATGAATTTGACGAAACTACGGGAGGCAGTGGAGGTTAGGGGTGCCTAGCGCGCTCTGGTCCATGGGGTCACGAAGAGTCGGACATGACTGAACGACTGAACAACAACAAGTGCAGTACTGAAAAGAAAACTGCAGCCTGGAAGTAGGGGCACTGTTAGTGGGTATCTCACTATTGGATTTTGCACCAAGCTTCATGCTTTCTGTCTGTCCGGCCCCCCCCCCCTTTGCAATAACTTAACAACCAAAACAAAACTTTGCTCACAGGGTGGCAGGATGCACTAGAATCATGCCTATTTGGAAGTAGTTTTATTCCCAGTAGTGGTTATGCTTTGTTCACTAAAAAGGATGATGGAGCAGGAGCTCAACCACATGATCCTATGAACATCTGCATGGAGTTCAGCAAAGCTTACTCTCAGGAAGTTGGTTATAGGGCAGAGACCACACGGTAAGAAGCTGAAGTTTCAAAAAGACCGGCATACAAGATTTAATCACAAAATAAAATGGTTTCGGTGTTAGCAACAAAGTGAGGTCAATTATTAATGTCATAATGAGCTTTAAAACATTTCTATTATATTACCATATTGAATGATATCCTGAATTTGACATGTTAATTGTTATTTATCATTAACATTTCAAATTTTCAACCACAAAATGTTAAGTGACTCTGAACAATTAATAAGCAGTCAAACACAAATTGGTAATTTACATTCAAACATATTAGGACTGAATCCATGATTTACTCAAATGGCCTCACACAATGACATCGAACTTTCCATCTGCTGCAGTCTGTCTTTTTTTTTTAGACCAGAAATTTTGAACTTCAGCAGTGGTTTTTATTCATAATGGGTTTGAAACACGCAGAGATTTGTATGTCAAAGCAACACATCAGTATAACTTGCTTTAAATCTATGGACTGTACACACAGGATGCTTTTCTTATATATATATATATATATATATATATATAGATAGATAGATAGATAGATATAGATAGATATAGATATAGATAGATAGATAGAAACCCCCAGTGGAGACTCTATAGGTCAATTGGCCAAAGTATTACCATAAATGCAAAGCAGGCTGGTCACACAACAAAGCTACCTAATACCTACAACAAAAGAACATTACTGCAAATACATTTAACAGTCATCTAAACACATTTCCCGCTTTCAAGTATGGTACTTTCAAACCCTTGCTTTGATGTACCTTTCCGGTCTGAAGTTGGGAGATTACATAAATTATGTATTTTACTGGCTGACAGGCAGACAGTTAGCACTTCTCAGCGGTGTTGGTTTGTATTCTATTTTATTTATTTTCCTTGACAAGGCAAACATACCCCCTTCAATTTTTTAAGTTCCCGTAATCTGAACAAGTAAACCAGCCAGAATCAATTCTGACCCAAACGACATAAACAGGATTGGCTATATTCCAAAAAAATGCAGGTTCTCCTGGATTGATATTAGAAAACCATATTGATTTGGTTATAGCAAGCTTCCTACTACAACTCCCACGATCCCTAGCTAGCAGGACCAGTGGTCAAGGATGATGGGAATTGTAGTATCAAAACCTCTGGAGGGCCGAGGTTGAGGAAGCCTGGGTTATAGCAAAAAAAACACCAAATGATCCTATATCAACCCTGTATCAGCCCTGTATCAGGAAATTTATAATGTCTGTGGTTTTACAATATTTTTATATGATGGGGAAACCCAGTCAGATGGGTGGGGAACTACTACTACTACTACTACTAATAATAATAATAATAATAATACATATTATTATAACAATCTGCCTTCAACCTGCAATACGATGGAAAAGCCCTTCTATGCAACCCATCATTGGTGGATGTTTGGTTGTTTGGGACATGAAAGAGGTCCTTTCTGTAGCCCCATGCCAGCTGTGGGATAATATCTCCCAGAATATTAATTTCTCATTTGTTTGACTGCCACTTGGGGCTCATCTGGACTTCCTTTTGTGCCATGCTTTCCAGGCACAAATCCACATTTTAAAGTTTGGTGGCTGAGCTTTCTTTTTTTTTGGGGGGGGGGGTTGTCCCAGGCAGAAGCCAGAAAGACAGAGCCATGCTTGATTTCTACCTAACTCCAAGTCTGCGACTATGGGAGAGGCAATACCTTCTGGGGCCTTGAAAATTGTGAGCCCCTCCACTGCAGCTCAGGTTGCATTATATGTGTAAATAAGCCAAATATCATACAGACACCACAGTTCTACACTGTCCCTCATTCCAAGGAAACCAAACTCTGGGTAAGCACCCAGAACCCTTGGAATACTGCACCAATCAAAGATCTGGGTGCAACACTATTATTGGTATGATGCCTAAGAATACAGTTACCTATCTGCACAAGTAGACTCTGGGCTGGGCTGTACTAATGCAGTCATGATATAGCACAGCAGGCCTCCTGTTTCATACAAGAGATACATTTCACTACATAAAGGTAAAGGGTAAAGGGATCCCTGACCATTAGGTCCAGTCGTGTCCGACTCTGGGGTTGCGGCGCTCATCTCGTTTACTGGCCAAGGGAGCCGGCGTACAGCTTCCGGGTCATGTGGCCAGCATGACTAAGCCACTTCTGGGGAACCAGACATTAATTCCCTGTCCCCCCCCCCAAAAAAAACCCCCCATCAAGTTCTAGTTCCACAATACTCAAGTGAGCAAAGAAACTTTAGAAATGTTGAGCAGTATATTCTTCATAGAGTATGGGAAATGTTCTGGTGAATGTGCAAACAACAGTCTTCCCTCACGTCTAACTAAAAGTCCTGTGACTGCTTCCATGGGAGATGACCAGGGACAACAAGTTTTTTGTGTTTTTTTTGGCAGTGATTACTAAAATTGCAGGGACGCGGGTGGCACTGTGGGTTAAACCACAGAGCCTAGGGCTTGCCAATCAGAAGGTCAGCGGTTCGAATCCCCGTGACGGGGTGAGCTCCCATTGCTCAGTCCCTGCTCCTGCCAACCTAGCAGTTTGAAAGCATGTCAAAGTGCAAGTAGATAAATAGGTACCACTCTGGCGGGAAGGTAAACAGTGTTTCTGTGTGCTGCTCTGGTTCGCCAGAAGTGGCTTAGTCATGCTGGCCACATGACCCGGAAGCTGTACGCCGGATCCCTCGGCCAGTAAAGCGAGATGAGCGCCGCAACCCCAGAATAGTCCGTGACTGGACCTAATGGTCAGGGGTCCCTTTACCCCTTACTAAAATTGCATCTTTCTTTCCCCGCCCTCTGCAATTTATCACCATTCCAGTCAGTTACCTATTCAGATGTCTTTTTCAGTTTCTGATTCAACTGTCTGTTTGCTATGTAACCTTCTTGATTTTGGAACATCAGGATTCCACAAGGCTCTCATTATAGCTGCTAAGGTTCCACACTGAATTACTAAAACTCAGCACAGTGTTGTTTATCGGCTTCGCAACCCTCTGAAGTTACTGCATCATTGTTATTTTATGGCAGTTCACAAGAAAGGAACAGAAGGCAAAGTAATGTCACTGTTGTTTAATATGCCAAACATTGGGAAAAAGGGTGAATTCATGTTCTTTGTACCATTACATTGAGGAAACAATTTGAGCTAAACTCAATCAGCCACACTGCACTATAACTGTATATGGATGTACTTTAGATAAGCCATTTCAGAGGGTGCAGAGTGAAATTAATGTGGCTTCATTTGGGAGCTTCAAGCCATACAGCATGGGTGGTTCAATATTATTATTTTTTTGGCCCAATGCACGCATCTCACACATGTACAAACACCCACACTGCAGATACATGCACTACAAAGATGGAGGAAATAGCAGATCCATACTTGGTAGCAGACAAATGCATACATTTAAAGCAGTATCATGGTTTCCCCCAAAGAGTCCTAGGAACTGAGAGTTGATAGTAGATACTTATTTCCCCTCAGAGAGTTCAGGGGCAGACTTTGACAATCTTTCATGATATAGTGCCCTATGCAAGACCAAAGTTGTTGTCCCCAAATGGATCTTCTCAATTATGCTTCCCACTCAGCTTGGCACCCTGTGTTGGGGAAACACCGGCATTACCCTAAATCCGGCATTGCAGAGTTACCATTTCCTGAGTGATTTAACATCCAACCCTTCTTCCCAGGTAATTGTAGCTCTGTGATGGGAATAGGAGCATCTTCACCCCCATCATTCAGCCCAGAAACTGAGGTCCAGTGCCGAGGGCCTTCTGGTGGTTCCCTCGCTGTGAGAAGCCAAACTACAGGGAACCAGGCAGAGGGCCTTCTCAGCAGTGGCACCCACCCTGTGGAACACCCTCCCACCAGATGTCAAAGAGAAAAACAACTACCAGACTTTTAGAAGACATCTGAAAGCAGCCCTGTTTAGGGAAGCTTTTAATGTTTGACGGACTATTGTATGTTAATATTCTGTTGGAAGCCACACAGAGTGGCTTGGGAAACGTAGCCAGATAGGCAGGGTATGTATGTATGTATGTATGTATGTATGTATGTATGGATAAATAAATAAATATTATTATTGTTATTGGAAACCCAACAACTTCCTGACAGTAAGAGCTGTTCGACAGTGGAATTTGCTGCCAAGGAGTGTGGTGGAGTCTCCTTCTTTGGAGGCTTGACAGCCATCTGTCAGGAATGCTTTGATGGTGTTTCCTGCTTGGCAGGGGTTGGACTGGATGGCCCTTGTGGTCTCTTCCAACTCTATGATTCTATGAACTCTCAGCACTTTAAATGTACGGTATGGCCACACATATCATTTTTGCTCCCCATGGCAAGGCTGGTGGAGTAAGGTCTTCTTCTGCCCAGTGCTGCTCTGAGAAGCATATTTTTGTGCAGTTTTAGGAATCGGACCATTGCAAAGTTATGCCGAATGCATCTATCTAGACACTTGAACCAAACAACCAAATACACACACACACACACACACACACACACACACTTATATTAAATTGGACTTACAATGCAGTTCGATCCTTATGAAGTCTTTAATTCCCAGATTCTCTAAAAACACACCAGACGAAGCGGTTGTCTTAAAGAAAAAGGACACATCAGCACTCAGTTCTCCATGAAAAGTGGGGAAATGAAGATATGAGGCCTCCGTGTTGAAGGAGGCTGCATTCCAAAACTCCCCTAATGGCAGAGAGAGGGAGAAAGTCAGAAAACATTGTTACATGCAGTGCATTTAAATAGAAGCAAACAGAATGCATTAATCCCCCCCTTCTCTTGCAATTTCAATCCAGAGCTCTATAAATACCGCATAAATAGGGGTCAGTGGTCTTGGACCAGGATACTTAAAAGCCCCCTCTTCCCCTACAAGAGCCTTCCCACCTGCCTGGACCACTTGCAAAGTCATTGCTCAGAAATGCTCTTGGTGAGTAGGAGTGAGAACTTGGCCCCGCGACCGTATCTGATGAACTTCAATGGAGGACAGAACTTCATGTGAGCATCCCTGCAGCAATGTCATGTTTCATGCCTTTATACTAATCAAACTGCAGATATTTCTGTACCCTCCCGTGTCCTAAGAACCAGGCCACCAGGCTCCTCCACTGATATCTCTAGGAGTGCTTTGGATTGTTACATGAAATAGCCAGTTGCTTTGTAACTAGGCTATTTCCTAGTTAGAGGGTATTTTAGAGAACATTGATCTTGCCTAACACATTTATAATAGAACACAGGCCCAAGGATGGTATGTTTGACACTACGCTGCACATTTAAACACACCTTGTTATTTGTGCTGCTAAACCCTTACACTTTTATTTGTCACTTTCATAAGCTCTACTGCTTTCCAAGTCAAATTAGGCACTTAGCATCTTCCTGTGGATGCCAAAAACATTTTTTTGTGCTAATTCAATGTGTGTGTGTGTGTGTGTGTGTCTGTCTGTCTGTCTGTGTATGTGTGTGTGTGTGTGTGTATATATATATATATATATATATATATATATATATATTATAGATTGCAAAATGAGCTCATGCTTAGAAGTTAAAAATTGTCAACACCAGGTTCCAATTACGGTTACGAACATTGTGGAATGTTTAACAAGAAGGCAAATGGGGCAAATGTAATGTAGTAGAATAATGAAACATTAATATACAGGTATAGTAAAAGCTGAAACAAACTTGACACTGCACCACTTTTTATACTTTCCAAACAACATTCAAAGGACATTTTTCTAAAAAGTATATTCTAAAAATTCCTTTACACCCATTGTTGTGGGAAATTCAAGTATTTTACTGATGTGCGCTTATGTATCTTTAAACATCAGTGTATGTACGTCTGGAAACCTTGCTTGGACCAGAGTTCCGAGACGAGCATTCAGAGGAGCTCGAATCCTCAGTACTAAATGCACATAACATTCTGCCAACTATGACAATCATTTGGGCAAAAGCCTAGTTCTGAATGGGAATTTATTGTGCTTCTGGTTGAGAGTTTATTGTGGAATCGGTGCTGTTCGTGTGCACAAATTTTCTTAGCAGCGTTCGCATGACATGTGCTTTTTACATTTAATCATGGAAAATCGGTTGAGCAAAAAATAGCCTATTATACATCCTGAGTCACTGTTGCTGTGGAAGCTTATCAGCACTTCGTGGGGGGGGGGAGTCAAATATGCAGCGTGTAGCATGCTTGCAGCTTCCAATGCCATACATACCCCTACTTCGATTTGCAATCACCTGAGCAAGAACTACAAGCGTGCCTACTCCCACTAACTGGTGCTTGCTGAAAGCACTTGCAATTTCAACACCTCATTTAAGAGGAAATGTTTATTAAAATCTACATCGGTGCACTTTTTTCTTGCAAAATTCTTGCACAAGACTTCTCTTTCACTTTTGTGCAGGCCATAGTCAGGTTGATATCGTTCTTGCGAAGACCTCAGTATTAAAAATTAAATAAAACAACAACAAAAAGCGGTGGTTATTGACCCAGCCACCGAAAGCACAAACCTCTGTCTCTGCCTTTGTGAAACATCTTAATTGAGACTGGTAACATTTGCTTTTGCACAGTTCCTGGGATTGTTTCTAATGTATACACATGCCTCCAAACACATTCTGTCAAGCTGCGCCCGTGACTGTAAGATAAGGACTGCATCCGTGACTGGGAGATAAGGAAATGTGTGGAAACTAATGGGCCAAATGGACACATGGGGGGGAAATGGAACTTTGTGATATAAGGTGCCCATCTGAATTGACCCATCTACATTGTCTTTGCTATTATACAATTCTCTAGAGATTGTGAGCATGTGTGCATGTTTGTGCATGACTGATCGGGAAGAAAGAGGAAGGGTGAGGATGGGAACAAGAAGAATTAAACTGAAATTTAAAAATCTCCGAGTGCTAATCAGGGAACCTGTTGAGGTAGCTGCGAGCAGCGGTTCCTGTCTACTAGTTGCATCCATCAAACCGGCAAGAGCTGTAGTTGTCATTTAGTCTAAAAAAATGTGGACTCTTCTTGGTACAGCTACCATGTGCTACTTTGCATCTTGCAGAAGAAAACTGAATACAAAGCTGATGTGACAGTTTACTGTACATCATAAATGAAAAGCTTTAACAAAGCAAGGACCTTGTGGTCTTTCTTTATTTTTCTAACGGTTTTGAAATCCATCAGCTGTTCTTTTGGAGAAGTGGATGCAAAATATGCCTTTTGTCGCACTCATAATTACTGACGGAAAAGGAAAGTGATCCTAACCTTTTATCACCTACCATAAAGCTATTCTATATTGTGCACTTGACACCCATAAAGAATTCATGCCAGCAGGGATACTTTGCCTGCAATCCTGACTATTATGAATTGCAGCTAAGAATACACTGCCATTCACCCCCGCCCCCTCAAAAGCTGCCTCTTTACAGAAAGATGCTCCTCTGCAAACCACTCATGTGCTCCCAGGTTTCTTGGAGACAAATTCCCAATGTTTACTGAGTAAGTAATATTTGCTTTCCCCGATAGATAAGCATGCAGATGATCTGGCTTTCTGAAGGCCTCCGAGATAAACTTTCCCATAGCGCATTAAAAGGCAGTTGCCTACCTGAGAGATGTCTCAGGCTGTAGACAGGCAATGATTTTTAAGAGTTGAAAGCTGTAAGACGGATGTTTCACTCTCTAAGTCGAACACACACATTTCTTTTGTCTCCGCGTCTTCCCTATCCAAGCATACTTTTGAAATGCTATGAAAAGCAGGAAAAGCTGTCTGACTTGGCTTGATACTGGGCACTATAATAATAATTATAATAATAATTACAATAGCCATGTTGTTGTTGTTTTTCTACACTAAAAGGTGCCAGAATGCCCCTCCCTCAGAAAACCCACTCCACAGCCCAAAGGGGATGTCTTCGGGCTGCGGGGCTGGTCTCTTCACAAAACGGAGGCAGCCTCTGTCAGGCAATAATAACAATAATAATTTCTTATTCATGCTCCACCCATCTGGCTGGGTTTCCCCAGCCACTCTGGGTGGCTCCCAACAGAACAACAACAACAACAAAAGTGATAAAGCATGTCCTCCATTAAAAGAGGGCATGTGTTGCGGTGCAACCTGACCACCTGACCCAATGTTGTGTGTGTGTGTGTGGGGGGGGTAATCTGGAATCAGCCACAACCCCTGATAGGTCGGTCACGCATTGCTGGGGTGCAATCTGACCAATGGGGTGTTTAGAAAGAGCAACAACGTGGGACCTATTTAAGCCCATGCGAGGCTACTGAGCTTCCTCTTTGGGGCTTTCACATTGGAACACCCGCCCACCTCTCCCTATATTTAGGGCTTGTGCTTGACATTGCTATGCCATCATGTGTTGTCTGTTGTTGGGACAGCGGCACGGCAGGAATTTTCCCCACTTGGTTGATTGGCTAGTGCCAATTGGGTTTCGCCTGCCGCGTAGCAAATAGTCACAACTTGTAAGTTGCGGATAGGCTCTGGTTCAGGTGATAGGTGTGGCACGTGAGGTGGCCACGCCTATGTAAATGCAGGATATTCCGGTAAAGGAATCCATGGACTCATTGGTTTGGCGTTCCCCGAAAGGGGTCCTGCTCGTGCCCGAGTCCAGGAGATATCAGGTCGGCTGTTTGGCGCACCCTCCATCAGCTGTCCCTGGGATTCATCCTTGTCTGTCCTATGAACATGGCTCTGGGACAAGTCTGCCTGCGTGGGTGCAGGGAGATAGTTGAACCAGAACCTATGTAACCACTCACTTGGTTGTAATCAATAAAGTTGTGGCCTAAATTCTGCCCAAAACCAAACCAAATATCTGAGTCATGTGTGAATTTATTTGGGGAAGGTAGAAGGTCTAAACACGCAAAACATCAAACATTAAAAAGTTCCCTAAACAAGTCAGATAATTGTTTATTTCCTTGACATCTGATGGGAAGGCGTTCCACAGGGTGGGCACCACAACTGAGAAGGTTCCCTGTATAGATACCTCCTGCGTTTGAAGCATGGGAACCCAATAAATAAATAAATAAATAGGCAGAATTGGAATTTTTCTTTTTTATTGATAATTGTATAAATAATTTGGAATGTAATTCGGAATGTTTCAATGTGATTTCGATTGGCTGTTGTATTGAAAAGTTTAATAAAAATGATTTGGCAAAAAATAAAAAGAGAAGGTTCCCTGTAACCTCACTTCTCACAGGGAGGGAATCACCAGAAGGCCCTTGGAGCTGGACCTCAGTGTCCGGGCTGAATGATGGGGGTGGAGACACTCCTTCAGGTATACTGGGCCGAGGCCGTTTAGGGCTTTAAAGGTCAGCACCAACACTTTGAATTGTGCCCGGAAATGTACTGGGAGCCAATGAAGGTCTCTCAGGACCGGTGTTATATGGTCTTGGCGGTCACTCCCAGTCAGCAGTCTAGCTGCCACAGCCTCCTTCAAATGTGAGGTCCACCTCTTTCTACCAGGACAAAGAGGTGCCCATGGAAAGGTGGTGATGGCAGCAGCCCTGCAATGGAGCCCATTCCACTTTGAGTACTGTACTAAACTCACATAGAGTTTATTTTAAGACCCTTAAGCTGATTATTCTAACAAAATCCCCCCCCTCGCTGAGTCCCATAGTTAACAATGGATAAACTGCTTCATGATATCACTTTTTAAGGAGAATTGTATAAAATGAATAGACGAAGGCCACTCAAGGCTTTCAGGCAAGTCCAGCATTATTGTATGTAAGAAAATGTATTCATGAAGAATCTTATTTGATGTGGCTAGACTTCAGTGTAAAAAGTGCAGGAAAGGAAGTCCAATGTACTGTACTATAAATATAATACATCTAGTCTAGTAAGTAATTTGCAATTTCTATGCAACAAAACATTTGCTTTCAGGATTTCAAAGGTGCAATAAAAAGAATATTAATTAACTCTTTTTTAAAAAAATTCAGTTTGCAAATAAAATGAAAACATAAATGGATACAAAGGAAACACAAGTCAGGAAAATTATTAGTTTTGAATACTGTCCAATTTGTTACAAAGGAGCCTTTCACTGAACCGTCTATCAGCACAAAGTCATTATGATACTTGAGCGTTTGAATCACAACACCAACTTGTTTGTTTCTTATTTGCAAGAATACTATTGCAAACGCCGTTATAAAATTAAACATAAATTTCCCAACGTCCAAACACCAGGAAGCATTCAGATAATGATGGCGGCAGTGTATCAATAGAACAGCACAACGCGGCTTCGGGCAGGAGACCATTTGCAGCCCTTATGTTGCAGATCAGTGGGGGAAACGTTATTGGCAAGTTCTCTACACAAGAATAATAAAGCAAAATATTAAACCTGGCGCATAACATAATACCGTTAAGGAGCAAGGAAAGGAATCCAGAGATCTAAGTTTTATTTTCAAACATAGATGTCTACTATGACAGAAAGGAAACTCTTATACTTTCTACATTTCTCTTTTTAAACTGTTTTAAATATTCATTGCTCTAAAGCAATTTTCACCAGCCTGATGCTTCCAGATACAACTCTCATCAGACTGCTTTCAATGGATGGTTAGTCCATTGAACTTAGTCTTGTCTTCTCTGACTGGCAGCAGCTCTACAGGATGATTGACAAGGGTCTCTCCCAGCCGTACCTAGAGTTGTTGGGGATTGAACCTGGAACCTTCCGCATACAAAATGGATCATCAACACTTAACTACATCCTTCTCCCTTGGAGCTCTGGCAGAAAACAGACCAGATTGGTGAAGGCTGTTCTAAAAGAGGCTATGAGTTTGTTCATCAGCTGACAACAAGCATATGCCCCACTGCTTTCTTTCCAGGAGGGCTAGATACTTACTTTAAAAATGAAAATGAAAATGAAAGATAGGAGTCTGGGGCATCTGCCACAGAGGTGGATTTAGAGGAGAGCAACAAGTTGATTTGCACTGGGTGCTGAAGGTTAGCAGGAGCTGGGACCGAGCAACTGGCGCTCACTCCGTTGTGGGGATTCGAACCACTGACCTTCCGATCAGCAACCCCAAGAGGCTCAGTGGTTTAGACCACAGTGCCACCCGCGTTCCACTGCCAAGATAGAAGATGTAGCAGGGAGTGTCACAACAAAGATGGGCAATGGCAGGCAAGGGGTGGGGGGGTCACCAAATTTTGGCACTGCACAGGGCACCACTGACATTTTAAAGCCCAAAGTCCGCCACTGATAGGTGCCAAGGCACCTATGGGTGCTGGGTTAGTGACGCCAGCTGTACAACAACATCTCTCTGCACAGGAGGAAGATTAGCTAAAATTTCCCTATGCTTATGTGGTCTATCCATGGCACATTCCAAAATGTGTGTAACTGAAGTTGTGCATATTCCCTGCTCAGTATTTGAATCATATTCCCTGCTCAGTATTTGAATCATCTCTTTACTTACAGTCTAAAGAGCACGGTTGAATAAAACAGGAGAATGCAGTCCTTGGGGGTGCTATGAGGCACACAAAGCCCTACCAACGCAGCTTGCCAGGCTTGGGGCAGCAGCTAGACTGGTGACTGGGAGTGGCCGCCGAGATCACATAACACCAGTCCTGAAAGACCTATATTGGCTCCCGGACACAATTCAAAGTGTTGGTGCTGACCTTTAAAGCTCCAAACAGCCTTGGGCCTGAAGTAGCGTCTCCACTCCCATTGTTCTGCCCGGACACTGAGGTCCAGCACTGAGGGCCTTCTGGCGGTTCCCTCACTGTGAGAAATGAGGTTACAGGGAACCAAGCAGAGAGCCCTCACTGTGGGAAATGAGGTTACAGGGAACCAAGCAGAGAGCCCACCCTGTGGAACGCCCTCCCATCAGATGTCAAAGAAATAAACAACTATTAGACTTTTAGAAGACACCTGAAGGCAGCCCTGTTTAGGGAAGCTTTTTATATTTGATGAATCATTGTATTTTAATATTCTGCTGGAAGCTGTCCAGAGTGGCTGGGGAAACCCAGCCAGATGGACGGGGTATAAGTAATAAATTACTATTGTTATTATTATTATTATTGGTGAAGCAGTCCCAGTTTCTCCTTGCTATTTGCCCATCATGTCCACTGAAGGTCACTACTGGGATTGGAGGAGAGACTTCAGCAATGTTTTCCTTGCATGGCAGCACATACAGACAGGGAGGTGGCTTTGGCTGTGCCCATGTGGAGAATGGAAGGCGAATCAGGAGGGAAGGGTGAGGAAAAAACCCTGAGCTGTTGTGGGAGGAAGGTATATGCACTAAAACGCTCCCATAAGGGCAAGGGGGAACGGGGCATCCATGAGATGAAAGTGCGGGGAGAGATGTGTTGAGTTGACTGTGGGGTACGGATTGAGAAAGAGAGTTGGAGATGCAATGGGATGGCAGAGAGAGAAAGGCTTCTGTGAACTGAGAATGTTGACTTCTGTGAAAGTGTCTTCTTTCAGAACATAAAACCAGGGATTCAAAGGAGTGGGTCTGTCTTTTTTGGCTCAGACTCCACCTCTTCCTTGTACTTAGTTCCACTGTGCAATGTCATGCTCAACACTTCCTCAAAATGCCAAAAGGTGCCCATGGATCAGCCTCTTGAATTAAAACAAAATCAAAGATGATAAATGGACTTTGAATATCAAAGCTAAAACTGCTCTTTTTAATAATAAAAAAGTACAACATAAGCCAGTTTTAGGACACTATAATTTATGGCGCTATTTAGCTTTCCTGTTTTCCTTAAACAGGTCTTTTATTATGTAAGCACACCAGCAGGGTTGGTTATTGTACCCAAGAGATTACAGCAGTTTTCCATTCCAATCCATTTAATGGAGCCTTTGGTATTTGGGTCAGAAATTGAAGTAGACGTTCTTTCACGCTGCCTTCCAAATAGTGTCTAGGTGAACAACTATGAGAATAAGGATTTATGCATGTTAAAAAGAAGACAGAATGTGTGTCATACGAGGAGATAAACTTTCTAGTGGAGTAATATAATTTGGTTTTTGAGAGTGGTAGCAGCAGACAGAAACAAGGATCTCTGGTGGGCCGTCAAACTATGTTCATGGACCCAGCGATATCCAATTTTATTTCTTTCCCCGTTCTTCCCTGCTTGCTCTTATTTGCATTGTTCAGCAGCCCTAAAAGGAAGACTAGAAACAAATGTTATGGCATTTCCCATAATCTGCAAGTGCATATTAGAAAACAGCTTACGAATACTCTGAACTTAAAAGAAAACTAAGCTGCATACGAATCCATGTGTTTCATGTTTCTGTAGGGGAATCTAAACCTAAACAAACCTAAACAGCATCTTAAAAAGCAGAGACATCACCTTGCCAACAAAGGTCCGTATAGTTAAAGCTATGGTTTTCCCAGTAGTAATGTATGGAAGTGAGAGCTGGACCATAAAGAAGGCTGATCGCCGAAGAATTGATGCTTTTGAATTATGGTGCTGGAGGAGACTCTTGAGAGTCCCATGGACTGCAAAAAGATCAAACTTATCCATCCTTAAAGAAATCAGCCCTGAGTGCTCACTGGAAGGACAGATCCTGAAGTTGAGGCTCCAGTACTTTGGCCACCTCATGAGAAGAGAAGACTCCCTAGAAAAGACCCTGATGTTGGGAAAGATGGAGGGCACAAGGAGAAGGGGACGACAGAGGATGAGATGGTTGGACAGTGTTCTCGAAGCGACTAGCATGAGTTTGGCCAAACTGCGGGAGGCAGTGAAAGATAGGCGTGCCTGGCGTGCTCTGGTCCATGGGGTCACGAAGAGTCGGACACGACTGAACGACTGAAGAACAGAAAAGGGAATCTGCTTATTAATTTGTCATTGGTCTTCTTTTAGGATTTTAAAATGCACTCCATATTTTAACAACATTTGTTTGATGCTGTTCAAGTATTATTGAAAACTGCTGCTCCTTCGGGGGTTACTGAAAGAGAGGGGGACAGCTCAAAGAGGAGTGCAGATTGAGCTGGCAGAGAGCAAGAAAAAGGACTATGCAATCCTAAATTGCTGAATAATAATAATAATAATAATAATAATAATAATAATAATAATAATCATAATAGCCACAGACCACTATGGCCCCACGCAGCAAAGGATCTGATTCCAACCATTCCCTACATCCCTTGTGGGTCTATGACACTTCACCGGGGGGCGGGAATGATCCCCATCCCTCAATGAAAACAGCTCAGTTGTTTGTATAGTTCAAGCCTACACATGAAAGATGACTGAAAAATAGCTGCAGGAAAGCACAACCTTATGCATACTTACTCTGTAAGTACCAAATAATTTTACAGAGCTTATTTCCAAGCTGTGCACAACTGCAGCTTGAGACTTCCTGCACAAGGGACACTTGGATAACACAAAACTCAGAGAGATAAAGCGGAGCAGTTATTGCAATAGAGGCGCACGCAGACTTTGGCAAAGAAAAGAAAACAGGGGGCGGCTGCAAAACGGGATTTTACGGATGATAATAAGGGGTGTAAAAAAAATAAATAAGTTAGGGTATCTTTGCATGTGTTGTAGTTGAAATGTTACCAGCAGACTCCAGATATAAGGAGGGTGGGTCTATTAGGATTTAAAGTGCTTTAAGCAGAATGTATTAAATGTATTAAAAATGTTGCCCCAAAGCCAGAAGGAGTCACAACTAATGAACTAATAAAATGTTTCCCTGCTTTTAATTACTTTGCACCACTTTATAAAATGGTGCGAAACTGGTTACCAGGGTGACATGTTTGGGAAGTGGGGGACAGGGAGGGAAGCGGGGAGAACATATTTACATTACTGAGGCAGGTTGGCTAACATTTCTTTTTCCTGATCAATTACATGTAGTTCAGTAACTAGGGCATAATAGGGGTTGAGATGCACATTCAATAACCAACCTTTCGCAGAAAGTAATGTGGAGAGCTAGCCCTTGCTTTTAGAAGGATGCCTGGATGAACATCTAAACTGCAAATATTGTCCATTCGTACACTTAGATGCTTAGCTAAATAACCCCCTGTGCATCTTAGCAGTGAGTGGTTTCACATGACTGCGCGGAGCTAGAGCTGGATCGGGGCAAATGCCTTCCGCTGAAATTCTGGAGGGCAACGAAACTGCCAGAACAGCAGGTATGGACAAGCAATTAAAATGAATGACAACCGGAAGGCAGAGCTCTTTTCAGAAATGATTTCTGAAAGTTTGACACTAGACCGAGACAAGGCCAGGCTGCACCAAAACGGCGATTCCACCAAAATAAATAAATCATGAATTTGATGCAGGGCTTTGAGGAGAGAAGTTTTCATGAAATCAATCCCCCCCTTCCTTTGTTTCACTGATTCATTTTGAGTGACTCCCTTTTCTTAGACTTCTGGTACCTGTTAGCAACAATTTAAAAAGCTGGTGGCCTCTGGTTGCCTATCTACAACACAGGGAGAGCTGTGTGAGAGTTCTTTCAGGAGGAGAGCGAATTGCAAATCTTCTGTTACTATAACATATAGTAAGTAGCAGTCAGTTTTCTCCTTCCATCGTCTCATTTGGTTGAGAGTAAACATTTTTACGAGCACCCTAGATGCTCTCATGCCTTCCGTTTATAGAGACAGAGATACATTACATAGAAAGATTGCTAAAAAGCTAGTATTTTTTTAAAAAAGAAAAGAAAATGGTGGTGAATGATTCACCAGCAAGCTTTTATTGGGGAGGCGTGATTGACATTTACTGTGCACTAGTACTCTGTGTGTGGAGGAATGTTGCAAAATTTAGTCTGGGAAAGGCAATATGCTTTTCTCAAAATCATCTGAAAGGCTTTGAACTTAGAATTCCCTGCTAGATTTGCTCCTCCAGTGCAGAATCTCCAATGCCTCCTAGAGTCCCCACCAGTGCCATATTTACATATAGGCTAAACAAGCTATAGCTTAGGGCCCCACTCTCTTGGGGCCCCCCAAAAAAATTAAAGGAAAAAGAAAACTTTGATCAAATACATATTGTGTTATGTGCAAATGGCTTTAGATACCTATTAGGTCCATAAATTACCATATAGCATATATTCAACACAAAAAAACAGTGACAATTTGTTGTTGACAAAGGACAGCTGGACATATAAAGGGCCCCATTACCTTCAGTAGCTTAGGGCCTCATCAAACCTAAATCCAGCCCTGGTCCTCGCCCAGTGCCATTCATGCAGAGAACCCCCAGGCTGCAACCATCTTCTGCACAAGGGCATTTTCTCCCCTCATCCTAAACTATCCCTTTGCTCCCACATATCTGATGTACTGCTATTGAGCATAGTGGTTCCATTTAGCTGGCATGCAGGCTGAGGCAGGCTATGGGAGAGACAGAGCATTGATTTCAGCTCCAGTCATAATTAAGTTATATATTTAAGAAGAATAACCTCTGCTTGAATAGGCATATGCTTTTTCAACTTTCTGGATGTGTCATTGATGGTTTTTGTGCCTGTTTTGAAGGAGTTCTGTTCAGTAAAGCTTTGAATAACCATCAGAGCCGTCTCGTCATAGGGGCTGGGTGGCGCGGTGCACCAGGGTGCCAGGCCCCCCAGGGTGCCCCCGCGAGCCCGCCGGCATACCGGGCGCCCGCTCCCCAACCCGCCCCCGCCCCCATGGGCGGGCAGGCGGGCGCTCGTGCGCCGGCGGGCGAGCTGCAAGCCGGCTGGCCTCCGGAGCCCCAGCTGGAAGCGCTGGGAAGGGCACGCAAAGCCCCGCGCCGCTCCAGCACCACGCCCCTCATCCCCCGCTCACCCACCTCCCTCCCGCGCTGGCCGCCCCTCGGGGGATGAGGGGCGTGGCGCTGGAGCGGCGCGGGGCTTTGCGCGCCCTTCCCAGTGCTCCAGCTGGGGCTCCGGAGGGCGGCCGGCTTGCAGCGCCACGCCCCTCATCCCCCGCTCGCCCACCCCCCCTCCCGAGGGGCGGCCAGCGTGGGAGGGAGGTGGGCGGAGAGGCGGCCCACCGGGGGCGCCGAGGGAGCCTCGCGCCAGGGCGGCCGATCCCTTTAAGACGGCGCTGATAACCATTATGGGTCTGGACAATTTTTATTCCAAAAGGAACGCGTGTGTGTGTGTGTGTGTGTGTGTGTCCAGTAGCACCTTAGAGACCAACTAAGTTTGTTCTGGGTATAAGCTTTCGTGTGCATGCACACTTCTTCTATTCCAAAAGGAGTCAGTTTTTATGCATTCAATTGCTTCATGCTGCACAAAATTAATAACTGCAATAGGTGCTCTCATAACCACTGATAGACCTTTCTTGCATGAATTGCTTATTTAATCTTTCTGGAGAAATACTGTATCAGTGCCACCTAGCTATGCTTGTTATATTATTAGGAGTAATAGGTAGACCTCCCTTGCTTGTGGTCTCTCCCCATTTCCCTTATCAAGTTCTTGCCCTTGAGGATAATTGCCATTGCAGGGTCATTTACATTTTATCCTCAAAGCTTGAGTGCATGCACTGGGCTGAGAGAGATATTTTTCGCCAGCCACTCTCTCAGACAGAGACGACAACAACTTGGCTCACAGTTCAGAAGGAGTAGCTGATGTTTCAACCATGGAACTATAGGTGGTGAAACTATCTTTGCATTTAAATACCACTTTAATTCTCTCCACCCCACTCACAAAAAAGTATTTTGCTTCACCCCACTCCCCAATGCATAGCTGAAACAAAGCACCATTTTAAGGTGGGTAAAATAGCTGGGAAATGCTCCTTGTCAATTCAGTCCAGCTCTATCTGAAACATCGAATTTTGTAGCAAAATGTATGTTTAGCCAATGCAGGTAGGTTACTACATTCAGATTGCTGACACGGGAAACACAAAAAATAAATTTAGTGTAAAAGAAAAAGAAAGGAAAATAATGGTTAAATGTCAAGGCCTAAGAAACTGCAGCTCAAATTAAGTCCCATAAGTCCCATACAAAGTGTACGATTGCATGTAGCAGATGTTAGTTGACATAAGTTCAAAAAACAGAATTACTTACTATCACCCTGGCAAAGCAAAGGCCCCAGTTTGTAAGCTGCTTCAGAATTTGGCCGGTTTGTATCTGTGATGAAAAGCTCTGTTACTGGTAGGTGGTCTTTATAGGATAGGAGCCCAGTGTCATTGGTCCTAGAACATGTAAACAAACAAAACTTTCAGATAATGCGTTAAGCAGTTATGTGAATGAATGTCATTGCCTTTGTGTTAGTTGTGTCTAGCAAATGGCTGCATTTTTAGCAAATGTACAGGGAAGGCATAGAAATGTTTACCAAAATGGCAACAGAGAGTGGGGGGAGGAGGAGTTAGAACTACATGCAGTTTTTACATAAAGATGACATTTCTAAAGTCCAGTTTTGGCCAATAGCCTTGTCAAAGGAAATCTACATATATTGCCCCCCAGATTTATGGAGAGTTTGATGAAAGCAATGAGAACTCAGATCTCTTTCATCATGGGCAATGAAACATAACTGAAAAGCTGTGCCTGTGCTCAGACCTGTGTGTGTATTCCTTGCAAGGAAGATGTCCTTCGGAGTAATCAAGTTCCACGCATAACTCAGCTCTGATGTGAAACTGACGTGCATTGAGTCAGATCACTCACCTATCTAGCTTAGTATTGTCAACACTGACTGGCAACAGCTCTCCAGAGTTTCCGAAAGGACCCTTTCCTGGCCCTACCTGGAGATAGCAAGGACTGACCTTTTAGTATGGAAACAATCAGTGTCTGGAACAAATAACGAAAATAAAAAAAGGCCATAATCATTATTGATATCTGAATGCCAAAAGCTATTCTTTTCCCATCTTTTCCAATTGAGAATATATAGTGTTTATGTTCATTTCAGTTTCTATAAGGGTGGGAGATTCTTACATTTGTCAAGTGTTCAAATTCTTACAACAGGCAAATATGTGTGTGTGTGTGTGTGTGTGTGTGTAATATATGACTGAAGAAAAACTGAGAAACTTGCAAGAAAAGGCTTACATTTTCCACTTGCTTTGCTATCCATATTTTATGCTTGCCATTTCAGCATTTCCTTCGAGCCTCAGCATTTCCAATCCCTCTTATCTATAAGTTTTTCATTAGCAGGAGAGGATCAGTCCCCCACAATCCATTGAGTCTTTTGTGCTTGACACAGGGCAGGATGCGGGTGACCAGTTTAAATGGTGAGTGTTGTGTGGCTGATGGCCATTTGACTTAGGTTCTAAGCTAGCTCTGCCCTCTAGCCAATGACCTCCAAGCTACTGGACACTGATGCCTGGCAGACAAAGACCCAGTGTTCATTTTGCCCTTTAGTAACATTAGACCCCTAAAGACCCCAGAATGGAAAACGGGGAAAACATTTGAAGTGGCAGCAGGAACAGGAACTGCAAGACCTCAGAAGGAGTGGCACAAAGGGGGAAGGGACAGCTTTTCCTTGCATAAAATATTTTGGGATTATTTATTTTTTTTGAGAAGGTTAGCTCACAACTGTGGTCCTGTCAAGGATTGTACCAAAGAGCATCATGCCTGCGGAGCCAGGGATCTCATAGTTTCATTGCCAGTATGTAGCTGGTCCCTTGGTCCCAAGACAAAATGACTAGGCTGAACTCCATGCTTTCCCATCCACATGAGATGTTCAAATCAGAAGTGAATCTCAGAGAGTTGTTTCACACTCCAGTTACTGTGGCCCATTGATGTGACCTTACTGTCTGAAAATAGTAATTCCTTTATGAGAGCTATTACTTGTTGTTGTTCAGTCGTTTAGTGGTGTCTGACTGTTTGTGTCCCCATGGACCAGAGCACACCAGGCACGCCTATCTTTCACTGCCTCCCGCAGTTTGGCCAAACTCATGCTAGTCGCTTCGAGAACACTGTCCAACCATCTCATCCTCTGTCATCCCCTTCTCCTTGTGCCCTCCATCTTTCCCAACATCAGGGTCTTTTCTAGGGAGTCTTCTCTTCTCATGAGGTGGCCAAAGTACTGGAGCCTCAACTTCAGGATCTGTCCTTCCAGTGAGCACTCAGGGCTGATTTCTTTAAGAATGGATAGGTTTGATCTTCTTGCAGTCCATGGGACTCTCAAGAGTCTCCTCCAGCACCATAATTCAAAAGCATCAATTCTTTGGCAATCAGCCTTCTTTATGGTCCAGCTCTCACTTCCATACATCACTACTGGGAAAACCATAGCTTTAACTATACAGACCTTTGTCGGCAAGGTGATGTCTCTGCTTTTTAAGATGCTGTCTAGGTTTGTCATTGCTTTCCTCCCAAGAAGCAGGCGTCTTTTAATTTCGTGACTGCTGTCACCATCTGCAGTGATCATGGAGCCCAAGAAAGTAAAATCTCTCACTGCCTCCATTTCTTCCCCTTCTATTTGCCAGGAGGTGATGGGACCAGTGGCCATGATCTTAGTTTTTTTGATGTTGAGCTTCAGACCATATTACTATGCGAGACTATTATAGTTCCCAAGTTTACGCATGTGCCTAACTAAACCTTTTCTCATATATATATAACTGTCCGAGATTTCTCCTTGTCATAGGGAACACTTTGGGGTGAAATTAAGACACAACAACAAAAAATGACCTTTAACAAAAACAAAAAGATAAAAATGATAAAAATCTAGGACACATTTTCAAGCTGTGTGCCTGAAGTTGGGCTTCTGAGTTCATGCAAGGAAGAAAGAATTGCTCTAATAGCAGGTGAACTTTTGATACTTTAAAAATAGCTGTTTCCATCTAAGTAAGGATTTAGGAACCTAATTTTTAAGACGTTGCTGCGAAAATTCTACCCTATGATTCTGAAGGCACCTCAAAACGGCACGAAAAATGAAATTTATATCATCCCTGGGTAGACACCAGCAGCTATCACAATGCCATTTCTCAATGATAGGAATGGAAAGGAGTTGCCAGGAATGTGGCCATGTGTTTGTGGGGAGCACAGCAGGATTCCAACGCTTGGAGGACTTCTGGTCAATCAGGTTGGCCTAAACCAGGCACGTCCAACAGGTAGATTGTGATCTACCAGTAGATCACTGGACGTCTATGGTAGATCACTGGTAGACCCCCAAAGAAGCTTAACAACTTTCTCCCCTAAAAAAGCTCATTTTTTGCCCTGCACCCCCCAAAAATGGGGCTTTCCTTCTCCCTAAAAAAAGCTCAACAACAACTTTGACCCGAACCCCCCCAAAGGGGGTAGATCACTGCCAGTTTTTAACTCTGTAAGTAGATCACAGTCTCTTGGGAGTTGGCCACCCCTGGCATAGACCTTTATAGAATGGCACCACCCCCTTCCCTTTCTGCCCATCAACAAGCCTATGCAACATTGTAGGATTGGCCATTGCTCCCTACTCATATGTTAAAGCACATGGTGATGTGGTATGTATCTGATTTGCTTAATTGGTTGCCTGTTCTTCAATAGCCAGGAAATGTGGGCAGGAAGAGATGTAAGTTTGGATACCTTGGTAAGCAACCTAATAAACTTGGAGGGTGAAAGGATTGTTATTCCACCTACTTACTATTGTCAGCTAGCAAAGGCCTTTGAATCCTGGAAAATTTAGCCTATCAACTGCTGCCCAGAATGGTTTCTGTGTGTGCGTGTTTGTGTAGCAGCCAGCTGCCTCCTCAGCTTGTCCTTTGGATGAGGAAGGCAAAGAGCAACATCTGATTGATCCACGGTATTTAGCCAGCAATGCCCAGCAGGAAAAGATGGAAGCCTTGTACCCAACTGTCTCCTCTGTACTTCGGTTGTGTTGTTATTTGATGCTTGTTGCAGAATAAGATTAATGAAGATGGCCCTTCTATCAACTGATGTCTCACGAATTAATTCTGGTAGGACGAGTGGGTGCCACATATTTTGACATTCAGCATTTTAACTTGTTGCGAACAAAACAAAGAATGGAAACAAAATCACCATTCATTTCTGTCAGCATCGCAGTTGCAGTCATGATGCGAATCAATGCAGCTTCCTTGTATTCCACAAGCACATTTCTGAACATCTGGCCTGGAGCCTCCCCAGTAAGTCTGTGTCTCATTGATTTTTCCAACCCACCAGCTGAATGGAATTCCATCTAAAAGACAAGTTAGAGAAATTTGCATTTTACTGTTCCACCTGTTTTCCTTCAACTCTAAAGGGAAAAGATACCTAAATGAAAAGTTGCAAAATGTGACTTTAAAAATAAAATAAAATTGGCCATACTTCTTTAAAATGCTAGCATTTATTTTTTTCATTTTAATGTTTCATTATCATGAACTAAATTACTTTCAAAACTTTCTGCTTATATTACTGGAAAAAGAGAACTGGTAGTCCCTAAATCAGTCAGGCATGATATTAGAACCATTTATCTTAAGGAGGCCACTTACACAATTTGCTTTATGACAGCATATGAAGAAGGAAATGCCCTCATCCCCCAAAATCTAGGTAATTTATTATGTGATGTAAAAAATCAATAGAAGATCAAGAGTCTACTAGTGAGGAAACTGCAAGTGTCTTGTCTCATAAAGGTCTCATTTTGATAATAAAAGATTAGTAAGCATATACTAATATACTAATTGAGCATATGCTCAACAGAGTTGTGGATAGTGGTACCTCGGTTTAAGAACAGCCCTGTTTATGAACTACAGTATTTGGTTTATGAGCTCCGCAAAACTGGAAGTAGTGTCCTGGTTTGCAAACTTTACCTCTGTCTAAGAACGGAATCTGAATGATGGAAGGGCACCAATGACGGGAAGCCTCATTGGGGAAAGCGTCCCTCGGTTTAAGAACGGTTTTGGTTTAAGAACAAACTTCCTGAACAGATTAAGTTCATAAACCGAGGCACCACTGTATAGTCATACCTCGGTTGTGGAACACAAGACCGTTCGACTTCCGAAATGTTCAACAACTGAGGCACGGCTTCCGATTGGTTGCAAGAGCTCCTTGCACCCAAGCGGAAGCTGCGTTGGAAGTTTGGGTTCCAAAAAACATTCGGAAACCAGAACATTTACTTCCAGGTTTTCAGCGTTCGGGAGCTGAAACATTAAAAAGGAGCTGTTCATGAACAGAGGTTTGACTGTACTTACTGGGAGAACTGCAAATGTCAAGAGTAAGATAGTGTAGCTGTTTTGTTTGGCTCTCAATGAACTATAAGAGGAATCTGCTGGATCAGGCTCATTCAGTGAAGCATCCTGCTCTCACAGTGATCTGTAGGAAACCAGCAAGCAGGACTGAAGCACAAGAACACCCTCTCCTCCTTTGGTTTCCAGCAACTGGTTTTCAGAAGCGCTGCTTCCTCCAGTTGTGACAGTAGCCAATGATTTGGTCTAATCTTCTTTCAAAGCCTTCCAAGTTGACAGCCATTCCCTGCCTCCTGTGGGAGTCAGTATCAGCTACGAAGGTGTGCCATGTTAATCATTGTCGCTTTAATAACTTGCCTGGTGGCAAGAAGCGACATCGCAGAACCAACTCTGTCCTCAGCACTGGTTACAGTAAAAATGAGGGAGCCTTAATTCAACACTACTGTACATTAAGGCGAGAGATGCTGCCAGCTAAACGGAGCGATAAATGCACAAAAATATACAGAAAAGGGTAATTACTAGAGGATATGAAGCATGAAGATAATCAATCTTAAAAGGAGAAGGAAGGAAGGTGAACTTTGCAATGAATGCAGAAGTCGAGGCACACAGGGAGAATAATGCCCTATTAAATTGTATGGTAACACTTTGGCGAGTTCTGCTTTTGTTTGCGAGAAGCATTCAAGCTTTCAACAACAACCCCCCACCAAGAATCTGGAACGTATGCCTCCCTTTGCCTTCCTAACAACTGTCAGTACATATTGCAGCTCACTGTTAGACAACTCCTCTGCTACCCTGGCAGTCTCTCTGCTTGCAACATATCGACTCGCTCACATACTATTCAACCTGCCAGCCCAGCAGGTCTTCAAAAAAACAGAACCAGAAAATGAATAATGGCAAGAATGCTCTCCCAGATATTTTGTGTGTGTGTGTGTGTTTAGCTTTACAACTTATCCTGAGTGGGACGGTGGTGGAGGAATAGGAGATCCAGATAAAAGGTCTACATAATTTACGAACCATCTCATTTTTTAAATCCTGCATTCATACCCGTATAAAAATGCCACAATTCAATGGTTCTGGAGTGCATCTGTTATCTATGTCCTCTGCCTTTTTTCTTCTGACTTGGGAGAAAACTATAAAGAGTTAGGGAATATTTAAACATCTAAAAAAAATAGATATCATACTGTGACTTTGGATCTTCTTTGAAATCAAGAGTATGCTATGGTTCATCACTACCCATTAGACATGCAAATAGGTGAATGGGATGCTGAATATTTAGCAGGTATCAGGAAACATTTCCCCCTTCCTTTCACCTCAGATGATGAAGTGTGCAAGTAACAGTCCCTTTTCAGTTTATTAGGAACAAACGAAGCTACCTCACATGGAGTCAGACCATTTATCATCTTGCTCAGTACTGGTAAGACTGACTGGCAATGACTCTCCAGGGTTTCAGCGGGGGACATTCGCACTCCTGTCTGCAGATGTCAGGGCGTGAACAGGAGACCTTCTGTGTGCAATGCAATCGCTGAGCTATGGCACTATCTAAACACAGCAGCAGAAAGGTGTGCTAGGTGTGCACATGGAAAGCACTTCGAAGCATGCACCCATGTGATCAAAGCATGCACCAGTGGAGTTCCCAGGGATTGAATGTGGGAACTTTCGTATGCAAGGCACTCAGCTATGGCCTTTCTGTCAGGTGAACAACCGAGATCAAGGGATCTAAGTATTATATTATGTCAGGGTCTTGGGAGTAATGACTAAATTCCTTTCTGGGCAAATTTCCAAGGTTCATATGCTGGCCAGAGGGTGGGGTGCACAGCCAAAGGAAAAGTGGATGCACCAAAAATGTAAATTTACCCTTTGTACAGTAGGCTAGTTTCTATACATACGCTCACATCCTTCTCTTTCCCCCTTCCAGACAAACAAGAGGCATTATCAGAGTTCATGGGCAAATTCCAGTGAGGCAAAAATATTTGGTGTGAACAGCAGGGTGAGTAAGGGGCATGATCCAGGGAAAGCAAGGCCTGGAGGCCTGGAGGGTCAGATTTATATAATGTTTATTGGATGGATTTCCCCCAAATTGAATTTTTGAAATTTGAACTTTATGCTTTTATACTGTATTTATGCTGCTTTTGTGTTGTATTACAATTAAGTGTTTTAAATTTGTTGTTAGCCACCCTGAGCCTGGGTTTCTGAACCGGGAAGGGCGGGGTATAAATAAAATTTATTATTATTATTATTATTATTATTATTATTATTATTAGTCTCTAGGGTCTGGGAATCTCTAATGCCGTTTTCCTGAACATTTTGACAAAAAGCAAATTAGCACTTTGAACAGGTTTGCTTGAACAAACCATTGGCAAAGGAGGTGGACTGGAATTTGCTTTGGATGTTGGGGCGAATATGTTCTGCCTAACAGTGCGTGCATTTCTGAGTTCTGCATTCTCAGATTACTGTGGAGTTTTCACACAAACAAAAGGATCCCGGAGGAAAGATAAGCCAAGTCTCCAGAATGTAATCCAATTTGCATGTTCATAGACCAGAGCTGTAAACTGTCCTCCTGAGGGGAAAAGGCAAGCCAACGTAAGTTATCTATCTGAAAACCTGAGCTAGCTCTGCTTTGTGACACTACAGAACTGCTATGAAATTTTAACAAGCTGTACTACGTTAATTTCAATGTCAAGCCTGTCTAAAAGCCATGTACGAATTTGGCAAAAACCAATGTAACATTTCTTCTGCTCTTCCCTATTACAAATAGCGTAATAAACTTCTTCTTACCCTTCTGGTGAAAATTGATTGTTTAACCTTGCAGATTTACTACCCAAAATAATGTCACTTCTCATTGCCAGCAATCTGAATACATTACCACCACTACTCTGAATCTTTTAAATGAACCATCTGATAATAACACCTGGAATTAGATGTCACTATGACTCATGCCCAAAGAGTATACTCCTATTATTATAGCCTGCTTCAAGAACTTGATAGGGCATGGAACCTGAATTCTTCCACAGCAGTTGTGCATCAAGGCTCCAGCTTTGTGTTGTTTTTTAGTTGAAATCCACTGAGTTATCTGGAAAAGCAAACCTGAAGCCTGTGCATAACGTGAGATGGGTAAGGCTATTAAAGGATTATAACAAAGCAGTGATTAGTCAGGCTTCTGCCTTGGTTGTGAATGTTAATAATCAGATGAAAGGAAAACGGTGGATTTGATGCAGCTAGTGAAAAAAGTAAACAGAGTATATAGAAATATTAGCATGTGACATCTTCTGAAGGTTCATTTGCATGCTTCTACAGGAACTGAAAGCAAATGAGGGCTTATCCGCATTTCCTCTCGTCCCACTGCATTCCCCCAAGGGAAAACCACTCTTTAGCATTCAATCGGAGCAAGCAGCAATTGGGTTCTCAGTGGATTGCTGTTTGTTCCGATTCAAAGATAAAGAGGGGGTTTTCCCTGGGAAAGGAGCAAGGCAACGGGGAAAATTTATTGGACCCATACTATGTTTTCTAGGCATGGGGAAAGTGGAAGTGTGGATGAGCCCTGAGTCTTTGCTTCTATCTAAGTTAAAAAATAATGGTTCATGATATACCTTCCTCCCTCCCTCCCTCCCTCCCTCCCTTCCTTCCATTATTACTCATTGCCATACTCAACTGCTGTATTTGTCAGATGCACTCAATACAAATTATACAATCCTAGGGGCAAGAGGGGTAAAATTATGCAAGGGAAATTTAATGTAGTTTCATACTCTCCTTTTACTCAAGTGCTGGGAAGGGCAGGTCTGCTGAGTGAGGCTATTCCCCTTCCCAGGGGGATGGGGTTGCAGGCAGGCCACGTGCACTCCCCATGTACAGGGGGGGGCATGGTGAAGCCACCCGCATCACTGGGAGTCCTGGCCACATCACGCCCCACGGCCGACCAATCCAGTTGACTGGGGAGCATGGCTTACCCTATTTAAACCACCACGCAGCCGGGGGCTCCTTCTCCTTACCTCCTCTTCATCCCACCCCACCTCACCCCACTCCCCACTTCCCCCTTTATTTCCCCCCCCTTCTTCTTCATATTTCTTTAAACCAATTCATAAACCAAGAACTTATACATTAGCCACTAATAATGAAAAATATGTTTAGGGAAGCTTTTAATGTTTAATATATTATTGCATTTAATTTTCTGTTGGAAGCCGGCCAGAATTTCCCTGCATTGGCAGGTTTCGCCTTTCCCGTAGCAATTCGTCACAACTTTGGCGGTTGCAGGCCTTGGGTGAAATCCTTTAGTCATCTTCCTAAATGGGGGGCATGGGGCAGTGACTCCACGCCCCCAGTGTGGCGACAATAATAGGGTTCCTATTAAAGGGGCTTGGGGGGAGGCATTGGCCATACGCCCAGAGATTGTCATTGCCCTCCCCCTCCAATGGCAGCAAACGGGGGGCAGGGTATCTGCTTGAATACATGTTCTCCAGACTTAGCCCAATCCCCACACATTCTGGTTAACCCTGACATTTCCTAGATCCCCAGCTGGGGACTGGGAAGGATAAACGCCCAATGCCTGAGCCAAGGTCTTCCTACATCTGAATCTGAATAAAGTTGTGGCCAATTTTAATCCCATTGCACGTTGTCTTGTGTCATTATTCCGCTCAGGGACTGCATGGGGTTTGGGGGACTCCGCCTGGCCACGCAAATAGTGCAGGGTAACTTTATTCCTACAGCCTGCTGTCGTAATCCAGTCAAAATCCAGAGACGCAAAAGAGAAAGAAGAAAAAAAGAAAACCAACTTCTTTACAGCCAAGGTTTTAAAAACCACTGAAGGAACCAAATGCTCCACAAACACATGAAATCATTTCCAAACTGCAGGCAGACTGTTGATCTCTATGACATTTTTATAATGCTCTATTCTATTCCTGCAGTGTGTGTGTGTGTGTGTGTGTGTGTGTGTGTGTGTGTGTGTTTAAAATCAGTGCAACTAATCCCTCAACTTTGTTTTGTAATACTTCTCTTTTCAGCATTTCATAAACAAGATTATGTGAAAATCTACACTGACACGTTTTTAACACAAAAAACAAGGGGGTTGTGGGTTGTGGGTTTTTCAACATCACTGTTGTGCCTCTCTTATCAAGATACAATCTATATTTACTTTGCTGTTGGCAAAATTTTAAAGTCCTTTACATGCAGGCCAGGAAGGAGCTTTGTTATAATTTCTGCTAAACAGTGGGATTAAGCGAGAAATTGAGTTTGAAAGTAGTTAATGCTTTGAATGAAGCTCATTATAAATTGACCTTGGTGCTTTTTTCTGGTTGGTAAGCTATTCAGCAACTTACAGGTTGGGGATTTGTTTGCTAAATCTTTTAAAAAGTTGTTCTTTTTAAAAAAGCAAACTGTAGTGGCAAGATGCCATAACCTTGGCAAGATTAAATATCTACAGTGGTTCGTTGAGTATAACACATTATGTAGCATAATAAGATTTGTCTGCCTTACTTACCTCGCTTATTTGAAAGCCGTGACTTTTTGCAATGGTAGGCAAGCTCTTGTTCACAGTGTTCTGCATGGTTAATTGTAGCCTGGAGCTGTTCTAGGTTGGCAGCATATTTGAAAAACACAGTGTGTGGGTTCTCTCGATTAGCACTTTTGACTCTAGTTAACTCGGTGTTGTTGTGCTGTATAACTGTCCAAGTGGTGTCTTGCAAAACAGACAGAAAATAGGCAGTTGCATAAACATTGAACACCCAATATACACTTAGCAGTGCATAATAAACACATCCAAAACAACTGCCTTAAATAAAGAAAAAATAATAATTTCCTCATGGCCCTTTGTTCCTTCCTTCCTTCCTTCCTTCCTTCCTTCCTTCCTTCCTTCCTTCCTTCCTTCCTTCTTTGGCCTGCACAAGTTCCTCCTGAATTAGGGTTTAACTAGGATAATTTCTAATGTTAGTAACAGAATTTTATCCTGCAGCATTTGAAAAAAACTTCAGTTCCTTTGTTTCCTCCTTCTATATTACTGGCGATGCTCCTATACATATTGAAGAAGACTCAAGAGACAAAGGAATGGTGAAATACTTATTGACTATAACAACAGAAGATCTACAAAACCAATTAACTGAATTATAAAAGAACAACCAGGTGGATTTCAAATAATCCTTACAATCCCCAGGGCATGTTAGCAGATGCATTCTGTGGCTCTGCAGCCAAAGAGGGAGAAAGTTCTCCCTCCTTGCTAAGTGAGCCTTGGGTTTGTGAGCCCAACATGCGCACCCAGGCCCCACCCAGGCTGTGTTTGCCAAGGTGTGAGCACCAAGCCTAAAGGGAATCCCCAAGGGCCTTCCTCAAGCCAAAGGCTGTGGAAGGTGACCCAAGAGTGCCCTGAACCCAAAAATGCCTCAGGCTGCCTGTACACAAAGTCCTTGAATTCCCCGAACTGCCTGCATTAAACACCCAGCAAACTGAATAATTAACTCACATCGAAAGGTCAATCAGGACAACCCAACAGTGCTCAGCAGGCAGAAAATGAGGAGTCCCAAGTGCCAATCAGGCGTCCTTGTGCCAAAACTATCCTACTCATTCCCCAACTAGGCAGCTGGCATAGCCCATCTTGTAAACGGAGGGAGGATGCTACAAATGAGAAGATGAACCTGCTGGGAGTGCAACCAGCTTAAATACCCCCAAAGCCTCTGTGATTCCCCAAGGTATCTACCCCTAGAGACAGAGCATCTCACAACTTCCCCAGAAAGGGGACTGTGACAACTCACCTCTGCTGGAGAGTTGGAGTGCCAATGATAGAACACTGCAGAAAAGCATTTTAGTTGCAAACATATTCACGAATGCACTGAGATTGTGAGTCTGATTCCAGTAATTTATTGATCCACCCATGGATTCCTAAACAACAGCTTTATTTTTTAAAAAACTCCTAAAAGAATATTGATGCAACTGATAATATCACGTTAAGTGTGGGGATTGGGCGTGGTGTTTTATCAGTGCACAGAAATGCACATATAATCTTTGATGCATATGGTTATATGAAGAATGCTATTTGTAGAATTTTATCAATGTCTGCTTGTGTGAGCCAGAGAGAAGACTACTGAACTTGTAAGAACTGAAATCTGCAACAAACACAAGAATTGAGAATTCACCTTTTGTAAACATCACGGTATCATTTGGAACTCAAAAATTAGAAAACTTTAGATGGGGAGAATTTAAGAAGCAGCGGTGTAGTATTTTTGTGTGTGTGTGTGGCTCCTGCTTGAGAAATACAAAGTCCTGAAACCTGCTGAGCACTGCTGAGTTCCTGCAGGAACTTGTTCTATAATTTTCTGGATTGTAAAAGAAGCTGGCTGGGCATAATGGTTATCCGTTGAATACGATTTGAAGAAAGCAACCAACCAATCCATTCTGTAAAATATCATTTCCATAACTCGGTTTTGCACGTTAAGAAAATAATGCAGCTTCACAGGCATTGATATTTAAGGCTGAGAGCCTATACACGTTTAGTTGGCAGTAAGTCCCATTGAACTCAATGGGGCCTTCTTCTGAGGTGATGGCAATTGTTAGTCACCATGAATGGGGGTTGACAATTTCCTCTAGATATTGCTATGGCATGCATTGTCCATACAGTTTCATCAGACAAAAGCATGTCCTGTGTATTGGCAAAGACCGGCGCTCCATTGCAGAACAGTGTAAAACAAATTGCAGTGCTGTTTTTGTGAAAGCATTGACAGGGAAGGCTGCTTGCTGGACAGGAAAGTCAAAGTTAGAACCCGCTGCTCAGCATGTCTTAGGGTACATTTTGTCTAATTTCATTTTTTTATTAGTTTATCATCCTTTGTCCTTGTTGGATTTCAACCTTATGTAAGAGCTCACTGCTATAATCTTAGCCAGTCCACTGAATTTATTTATAGCCGTCGTGTCTCCTAAGAAACTGAATCAATATTTTACAGTTAAGTGTTTTAACTATTCTGCAGGAACACCTTGCCTTAAGCTTCCTTTATTTATGGAAGCTTAGGAATGACTGGCAGGAAAAGGAATATTTTTTAAAAGGCATGTAAATCAGCTATAGCAGGAATGGGGAGATTTGTGTGGTTGGGTCGATACTTTCAAGGATGTAGAATTATACCCATTTACCTTGGAGCAAGCCTACTGAACTCCGTGGGAATTGCTTCCGAGTAAACAGAGATAGCTATGTCCTATAAAAAGTGTCCAGTAGACATCAGGTGAGCAAAACGTTGCTCCGTGTATAGATAGATGTAAAATGTCATCTTACAAAACCGTTCCATGCACGCATTTAAAGAATGAGGTAAGGGCACAGGAAGCTGCCATACACAGTCAGACCAATGGTTTGTCTCGCTCAGTATCTACAATGACTGGCAGCAGCTCTCCATCCTTTTCCTGCCCTACCAACAGATGCAAGGGATTGAACATGCAGAGGAGATGCCCTATCCATCAGTCATGGCCCTTCCCCATAGAAGGCAGGTCGAAAATGGGCAGTTTCAAGAGCTGCAGCCTGAAACCAGAGAAGGACACCTATGTTTCTGTACACAGTCTTGCCATCAGATTTGAAGCTATGGTATTGAAAATGACCCCCCAGAAATAAAAGAGGATAGCAGCACCTCCCTTTCCATCTGCCCGAGAAGAAAACCACATGAATATCAAATGACAAGGCAGTAGTGTAAGAAATCTGGGCATCTGCCTCCATGGCTGCTAGTGGGAAAAGGGAATACCAGTTGTGAGGAAACAGGGAAAGAAAACAAATACTGAAGATTCATCCTGTCAGATTGCATCTCTTGGTGAGGAACTGATCAATGAGATTTGCTTAATGTGTTGAATAAGGAGTGACTGATGAAAAAACTGGCAGCTGTTCCCTGGTATACAGGAATAAATCAAACTGCACTTTACCTCAGAGGGCTGGCCTTTTGACGGAGTTTAAAATCACCAGAGTGCTTAAATTGCACCCCTCTCCCCCCTCTTTGACCAGGTCAAAAATTAATGAATAGTTGTATCTCCCTTTCTGTTAAGAGGCACGGGAAAATTTGTGCCAATTTCAATGTACATGCACAGGGCACTAAAGGAAATAGAGAGGAGTTTGCAATTCTTGGCAGGCATTTCTGTGTTCATTAAGACACTGTCCCTTCCTTTGTGCTGTAAGCTCAAGGGCAATCTTCCGCTCTCCTTCCAAGTTCACGTTCTGAGCTGGAGAGGAGGAGAGAATAATTTCTACAGTTGCCCGGGGCTTCCCAGATGCTTGCAGGGTCTCAGCAGTCCAGTGCAACTGCAGGGACAATTTCTGCCTCCTCTCCAGTATCGAAAGAAACCAAATCCTAGTATACTCAATGCATATAAAAATCTAAAATTAATCAAGGAGAATAGTCTTAGGATGCTAGTACCAACAGCAGCTGCCATGGAAAAGAAACCTGTTCACAATCAGGCATTCCAATATAATGGAAGAAGTTATGGATACATGCCTAGAATATGAATCAGTGGCTGGGTTGGGTTAATTCAAGTTCCATTGATTTCAATAGGATAAAGGTAAGCACACACTTAATTCCCCATTGAAATTAATAGGCCTTAAAAGTGCTTAACTTTGGCTGATTACAGCTGCAAAAGAAGATGTGCCCAACATTTTTAAACACCCAGCTGTAAAAGGCAAATCAATAAAATTAAATTAAATCACCTGAAATGACATAATAATGACAAGGAAGAGGGGAGGATGCATTTGCAGCACTATACATCATGTTTGAATGTACAGAAGGAAATCAAGTATTTAATAAACTTGATAATCTTTTCAGTAAAAGCTTTTTTTCTCAATTCCTTGCATACTTGCAGTGCTAACTTCTCAAAAGTAAAACTTCAGAAAATGAAAATTGAGTGTGAGATAAACCCACTTATGAATGGTGCTACAGAGGGGGAAAACAGTAGCCTCACAATCTGAGCCTACGTTGTTGCTGCAATTTTCCTGCCTTATTCATTTCCCAATATTCTGAGCTGAGAAGTCACCTTCATTCTGTTTCATTCTTTAAACTCACAAGTTCCGAAATAGGTACACTTCATACTTGATACATTGTGTTTCAATATAATGAACATGCACGCAGAGACGGCCATGAGTTAAGGGAGTTTATCACCTTACCTGTCATATTGCAATATACAAGAAATGGTCCCAGGGGGCCACTCCCATCTGAGTCGATATAGTAAAAGCCTGAAGTGTTCCCTCTGTGCTTATAGGCTTCACACGATTGCTCATAAATAGCTGTAAGAGAACGTCTTCCATCACAAACATAATGGCATTGTTTGCATTTTATCTGAAACGTGAACATTTGTCGGGGTGGGGGTTGGAATAGATAGCACTAGGGCTGGGTGGTAGCAGCTTTTCAACAGCCAAACATTGCGGTGTGGCGATATACTGCTGTGTGGAAAAAAGAAGCTGCGTTGGGCCTCTGCCCGTGAGGCACCTGGTGAAACTGCCCCAGCTCTCACCTCAGGAACTGAGGTGGTTTCACCCAGGCACTCACAGGCTGGGACAATGCAGCTTGGTTGCGGCTCCTTTAACTGCTCACTGTGGCGTGCGCCAAACGTGTTCCCCTCAGCTGAACAGTTGCATGGAGCCCCCACGCTGCCGCCAGCTCACGTGAGCCGGCGCTGAGCTGGGGGCTCCCTTAACTGCTCGGCTGAGGTAAGGGCAGCTGCACACTCCTCAGTTGAGCAGTTTAAAGAAGAGTTTGGATTTGATATCCCGCTTTATCACTACCCAAAGGAGTCTCAAAGTGGCTAACATTCTCCTTTCCCTTCCTCCCCCACAACAAACACTCTGTGAGGTGAGTGGGGCTGAGAGACTTCAGAGAAGTGTGACTAGCCCAAGGTCACCCAGCAGCTGCATGTGGAGGAGCGGAGATGCGAACCCGGTTCACCAGATTACGAGTCTACCATTCTTAAAGAAGCAGAGGGAGGAACAAGCTGTATTGGTGCCTCGCCAGTACAGCTTTTACTCCCTCTGCATCGTATGAGGGCAGATTGCGATGGCGGTTTCACTCAGTGATATATCGCTGGTGAAACTGTCACCACTCCTGAGTCCCTCTGCTAGCAGTGCTGCTGGAGGAGGAGGAGGAGGAGGAGGAGGAGGAGGAGAGAGGAAGAAGAAGAAGAAGAAGAAGAAGAAGAAGAAGAAGAAGAAGAAGAAGAGTTTGGATTTGATATCCCGCTTTATCACTACCCGAAGGAGTCTCAAAGCGGCTAACATTCTCCTTTCCCTTCCTCCCCACAACAAAAACACTCTGTGAGGTGAGTGGGGCTGAGAGACTTCAAAGAAGTGTGACTAGCCCAAGGTCACCCAGCAGCTGCATGTGAGGGAGTGGAGATGTGAACCTGGTTCCCCAGATTACGAGTCTACCACTCTTATCCACTACACCACACAGACGCTGCCAGCAGAGGAACGGTGACAGCTTCACCAGTGATATACCACCGATTGAAGCCGACATCACGATCTGCTCCTCATACCGGTCCTGGGCGATATATTGATATATCGCCCAGGCCTAGACAACACATGCATTCAAATCTGAGGGAAACCGATAAAATTCACACATACAAAGCTGCACCACTCTTGGCATAAGTAAACAGCATTTACACTCCTTTAAATAGAAAATGACTGAGTGTGTGTTTCACTTCACCTCCTAAACAACAATGTTCGTAGCGGAAATATCCAGAGGTGGGTGGTCAATCATGCAGTGTCAAACAAAATGTGAACAATACAAAGAAACTTGCTTTGTCTCAAAATCACAAGGAACTGAGTAATAACCAAGTCACAGAACAACTCAAAACCCTGATCTGCTTTGCTGGAAAAGGTGCCAGAGCAGCCCTCTGCCTGGTTCGGCTGGCTTCCACCCGTGCAGGACCTAACCTGCCATGAAGGTTCCTGATGCATTTGCCAAAAGAGTCAGTCGGTTCGAGTTGCCAGTGAAACAGGGCATTCCTGGAGTAGGGAAGGGATGGAGTTAAGATGACTAAGAATCCACGGTGCATGGATGATGGTGCAATTATGCATGGTCTCTAAAACCTATTAGCTTCCATCCCCGTATTCTTCTGTGTCGTAACATCCATACCATGACACACAAGAATCTTCACATATTCACCTGCCGTAAAGATGGTTGACAGGGGATGGGTGGGGGCGGGGCTTCAGGAAAGTGAGATACATTCCAAAAGCAGTTTTAGAGGCACAGACGCACTGCATCTGCCAGTGCCAATATGTGCCAGAGGCATGGCCACTCCATTGATCATAATAATAAAACACCAGAGGCTTAATAGTATCTTCATCAGTCTCTTCTTGTGTCAGAAAAGGCCACTGTGATGAACAGCTATGCTGTGTAAGGGTTTCAACAGGCAGCTATAACAGATGGTGGGGGCTGTTTTAGCATTGTTTTAGTCAAATGAATGGCTTCTTTCTGCCAGGACCCTAGCTCCGGGTCCAGTGATCTGTGTTCCCAGTACAGCAAAACATTTCATCAAGCAACAATATGGAAGCTACGGGAAATATGCTTCAAGTTTAAAATCAAGCACACATTGCTTGACATTCGCTGCTTATGATCCTGGTCAATTAGAAGGATGTTTGCCCCCTCTCCTGCTTAGAGCAGCTGAACCAAGTAGCTCTCAAACCTTCAATTTAAGGTTCAATAAGCAGTAGCAGTTCTGGCTTGACGGTTTGTCATACATTGTGGCCGTCAAGTTCAAAAGGGATTATCGGCATCATCTAGATTTTTTAGCTTCATTTCACCATAAGGAGTTGTATCCTGAGTATGGCCCAAAAGTGGAAATCACAGGAGTTACCAACGATCAATGAGTGGCAGACGAAGATGGTGGAATATGTGGAACTTGCAAAACTGACCAGCAGGGTCAGAAACCAGGACGATTCAAGGTTTCAAAGAGATTGGAGTAAATTTGTGGATTATTTAAGATTGAACCGAGGAAGTTTGAAAACACTAGTAGGGTTGGAATAAACCTTTGACAAAGCTCAATAGACTTAAACTATAAAAAATGTGCAATAGGATTGGACTAGAAAACTTGCTGATGAGAGGGAGGGGAGTCGCAGCTCGGCAGAGCAAAGATTTAGGTGTGTATGTTTGTAAATGTTTTATTTGATGTAATTTGAATTAATTGGAAAATAATAAAAATTGTTTATAAAAAAGGAGTTGTATCCTGAGTAATGGCTTACTCAGAGTAGAACTCATTGAAATTAATGGACCTAACAGCCATGTTCATTATTTTCAGTGGGTCTGACTAAAAGTCTCAGGGCATATTACCACAACAATTTTAAATTACTATCTTAAAACCAGTAAACAATTTACAATCAGAATAATGGGGACGATCCTAAAAATGATGAAAGCTATTCAAAAAAGGTGTCAGACTCATATCTGTGGGGAGAGGAATTCCACAGATTTTGACATAAAGTTACGAAAAAGGACTTCTACATTCAGCCTTCCATTGACTGAGGTTAAAGCCACTCACTATAATCTACCAGAGCAATAACTCCACATCTAAGGTGCATTAGCTGAAACTTCCAAAATAACCCGTCACCATCTTACAATTATGCTATACAAAGCTGTTAATTTTTAAATGATATTGTGCAGCTAAAATTGTCGGTGTTTAGCCTGTATTTAACGTGAATGCATATCAAATACGATCAAATTGAAACTTTCTCTCAATGCAAAAGGAAACTTGTTTACAAATGAAAAAAGGAAACTTGTTTACAAAAGGAGAAGTGAATAAGGGGGGATAAAAGAATTACGAAGAACAAAAAAAACCCTCACACGTTTTCTAAATTTCTTTATGCACGAGAACAATACAGTACAAGTTCTGAACACCGGGTGAAGCTTTTATCCAGAAATACAATCTGTAATTGTTCAAGCTTTTTTTCCTCCTAGGTTTTTAAACAATCAATGCTCTATGACAGAAACCAGTTTGAAAGCTTCAGAAGGTAAGACTGCACTGTTGTTCTCTATAGAAAGCTTAACCACAAATAGCAGTTTGGGATGCTGGCACAAATTCCAGCACCCCAATCTGAATTCCAAGGTGAGCTAACCTGAGCCACATCTCATGGACTCATAAGTGAATGGAAGCACAATGATCCTTCAGATTTTGCACTTCTCCAGATTTTGTGATACTGTTCTTGGTTCTAAAAACGTACCAAAATGCATTTAAAACGGTGTCATTTGGGGTATGTTTCGAAAGACATCCATGCAGATGAAATATATATTTATGTACATATTTGTGATGGGAAATGTATATAAATACACATTTAAATATGGGTTTTCATACATATTTTTGTAACAACAACCCCTCTTATAATATGATAATGCTGCAATGGGTGGCCTTCACAATTTCTCTAAAATAGAAGGCTATATGCATTTGAAAAAGGAACAACCAACCAAGCAAACAAACAAACAAAAACGCTTTGCAGTTAAACATTTCTCCTCTAAAATAAAGTTTTTTAAAAATATAATAGGTATAAAAAATATAATAAAACACCTAAGACTTACAGTAATGGCATGTAGCTCCCATGTAACCTGTGTTTGCACAGCTGCAATAGAAACTATTCCAGGACTGCGAACATTCGCCACCATGTTCACAATAATTGGGAAGACATCTTCAAAGACAAAAGGCAACATGTAAACATTTTGAATGTAGTTATAGAGAAGGTATAGTCAAAAGGTAGATCTCTCCAAAATACAGCAGAATAGTATGCTAGGATACAGGTGAGGGGCGCTCCTGGATCCTCAGGCCTTTGGTGAATGCCCAGTTTAGGTAATTAAATCTATTTATTTATTTATTTATTTATTACACAAAAATTGTGAAAAGCCTCAAAACTTTTCACAAAATATAGGATGCTAAAATCAAGAAAATAATACAACGCGACTTTAAATTGTAGAAAAATTAATATACTAAAACAGATCCTAAACATGTGAGGTAGGCTTGCCTAAGTAAGGCAGTTTTTTACCTGAAGCCAGAAAGAGTACAGTCGTACCTCAGAAGTTGAACGCCTTGCGAGTCGAACGTTTTGGCTCCTGAATGCCGCAAACCCGGAAGTGAGCGTTCCGGTTTGAGAACGTTCTTTGGAACCTGAACGTATGATGTGGCTTCTGATTGGCTGCAGAAGCTTCCTGCAGCCAATCGGAAGCCACGCCTTGGTTTCTGAACATTTTGGAGGTCGGACCGACTTCCGGAACAGATTCCGTTTGACTTCCGAGGTATGACTGTACAGGGAAGTTGCCTGCTTGATCTCAATAGGCAGGGAGTTAATTCTGTGTACAGGGCAGCTGTCTACCAGCTCCATCTGGTATGCAGGCTGAGACCCTACCTGCCCACAGACTGTCTTGCCAGAGTTATCTCCAACTTGGACTACTGCAAGGCACTCTTTGCGGGGCTACCTTTGAAGGTGACTCAGAAACTGCAATTAATCCAGAATGCGGCAGCTAGACTGGTGACTGGGAGTGGCTGCCGAGACCATATAACACCGGTCCTGAGAGATCTGCATTGGCTCCCAGTACATTTCCAAGCACAATTCAAAATGTTGGTGCTAACCTTTAAAGCCTTAAACAGCCTCGGTCCTGTATACCTGAACGAGTGTCTCCACCCCCATCATTTGGCCCAGACACTGAGGTCCAGCTCCGAGGGCCTTCTGGTGGTTCCCTTGCTGCGAGAAGTAAGGTTACAGGGAACCAGGCACAGGGCCTTCTCGGTAGTGGCGCCTGCCCTGTAGAACACCCTCTCTTCAGATGTCAAAGAAATAAGCAACTATCTTACTTTTAAAAGACATCTGAAGGCAGCCCTGTTTAGGGAAGTTTTTAATGTTTAATGCTGTATTGTGTTTTTAATATTCGGTTGGGAGCCACCCAGAGTGGCTGGGGAAACCCAGCCAGATGGGCGGGGTATAAATAAAAAAAAATTATTTTTATTATTATAAAAGTGTAGGTGTAGCCACACAAAAGATCGAGTTCTTACAAATGCAGTACGGATATTATGTGGCGCCTGCAGTTGTGTCAATGATGCCGATCAAGAAGCAGGAGCAAAGTCACACTTCCCTTTGCTGCTCTCTGCAGAGGTTAAACCTCAGGGCAACCAATGTCTACTCAGCTCCATGGCCAAGCTCCATGGGCTAACAAATAGCTAAAGAAGGAGCTTTGACTGAAGAGAAAATCATATGTAGTTATTTCTGACTACATGGTAAACATTTTGATTCAGCCTTAGAAACAGATGGAAAAGCAGATCTTGTATTTGTCACCTTTAAATGCATCACGTAGCTTAAAAGGAAAAAAAACCATGTACTATAAATAATGAGAAACTCCTCTGCTAAAGACCACCTTGACAATGCATAATTTAAACGCAACAGTTTAATCTACCACATACATCTTAATAGCAGCTAATAAATATGTGGGGTGATACAAGCTTGGAAGGAAATTCTAATACTCACTTGAATGTTTTCATCTGGCAGCCACAAGATCTTGGATATAGAGACATCTAATAAATATCCCTAGACCATCTATATGTTTTCCATAGGGGGCTTGATGTAATCAGAGCAAATGCATCATGCTATTCCTCAGTGTCTGAGGATACACAGACTTCAGAAGACATTTACCGAACAATTTTTGCCTTTAAAATAACTTTGGTCTGGCTTACTAAATGCACCCATAGACTGAGAAAGCAGAAAAGCAACCCAAAGGAAGCACAAAAGTAAATAAGGATCAAGAAACTGTTGGGATGGGGCAGGGGACTTGGAGAAGAATGGATTTATTTCAGGGCAAAAGCAGCGGTCAGGAGAAGGAATCGGTATGCCCTCACCTCCTGAAGGACTGCTGCTACAAATCACTCTTTTCAGGGAGAAGCAGCTGCCAAGCTAACATTTTTATGTGGCCAACTCATATGAGAAATAAAGTCCAGAAAGGAGAGCAATTTGAAAGGACCCAAACATTCAAGCATTAGCAGTGTTCAAAGTTAATACAATTCCACCAAAAAATGAAACGGTTCTTACCTGTCTATAATGCCACACAAATCTATCTGAAGGTCACTGAAGTTTCCCATTGAGTTCTGTTGAACTGAAATTAAATCCACTGCTTTGTTATCAATGGAAATTAGTTTCATACACCCAAGGAAACCACCAATTGGATTTTTACATTCTGAGCTGTTGGCATTAGAAGGACATCCTGGAAACATAACACATAAGAAAGAGTTAACTAGGGGGGAAATGCTACTCTAAAGCACACAAAAAGTATCTATTTCCTATAAAAGAGACACAAAACTTTGATTCCTGGGTATGTTAAAGATACCCAAAACTTCATGCAGGTGAAAAGGAAGGGAACGGGTGTGACTGATCTCACCCACTTTTGGCTTGGTCCCACTCACTGGTGATCTCCAGGCAGTATTCAGAGGCATAGTGGTAGAAATGGAAAATAATTCTCTGATAACTTTTGTACAACATCTAACCGCAGGCATTCATGTTTACTTACGACCCACAAGCATAAGCTGAAAATATTGGTCACAGTTTAGAAAATTATATAATGATGGCTCTCAAGAGCTCGTACAAAAGGAGCTGGCGGCAGCTCCAAATCTCTCTGCAGTCCCATGACCCTAAAACTCCTTGAGTGTCACTCTTGTGACATATCAGGAAATCCCATCACAGTCACAGTTCCACTTCTTCACTAGAGAGGCAGAGCCAAAGATTTACACAACATGTTTTAATGGTCTGCCTTTGGGCAGCAGAGTTACAAGTCTGAAACTTAACATTCATTCATAACAAATGTGCAGCCTAGATGTCAGGTCTCCCAGTGGGGAACTCAACCTTAGAAGTCATCAGGCATAACTCGGCTTTTGGATATCACAGGGCACAGTGGCCAGACAATATTACTGTTGTAACTAGAGTAGGGACAAAAAGGTCTCAGCCAGAAACTATAAGACCAGCACCCCTAGTAACATGAGTAACAGGGCATCATGGACATGCCTCTTGTGGTCTGAGATGCTCAGACCATATAGTGGCAAATGTTTTATGGCCCCTGGATGCATGTGGGATTTTGCCTGACAGCTTTACCAAGATATCCACTATAACCCCCAGGTCTCATTCTTTGTTTTCCATTCACGGTCAATCATTTTAGGGTTTTGTGTGTTGTGTTGTGTAACTTTGGTGCATTCTGCTTTTAGTCCCTCCCTCCCAAGCCTACAAAAATAGCCTTCAGCTTTAAAAGGATTTGATTGCCTGCCAACACTACCAGGAATGCATCAGAATAGCACCTGTCAGGAATGAGCCAGCTCCCAGTGAAGGATTGCAGCCAACGGAAGAAAGCAGCCAGGAACAGAGAGAGTTAACTTTCATGCAGGATGAACAGCAGCCAGTGCCAACTCCCCCACCCCTTGGAATGCTGGGTGATAAGGGAACGGCTGAGAGCGGGCTGGAACCCAGCCAAAGCTCTTGGGAAGTTCAAACAGGCACAAATAGAGATGGAAGTAGTTTGTCAGAAAGAAAGGAGGGGGGAGCTGATCCAATCCCTCCTCGGAGTTGGCTAAGGGGAGGCCTGTTAGATCAGAAACAAAGCAAGAGACACAAGACGCGAAAGTTCTCCATCTGCTGTAGAAACTGGAAGGAATCTTCAGAAGGGTCATCTTGATTGATGGTGTCTGAGGCTGTGTTAGAGCTATCTGTTTGTTTTGACAATAAATCATCCTTTTTAATTAACTACGCTTACTGTGTTATCAAGCTGGGAACCTGGACTCCTGACAGCACCACAGCATGCTTCTTACAAAATTCAATTAACAACAACAACAACAACAACAACAACAACAACCACCACCACCACCACCACCCTTTTGGTTTATTACATTGGCTCCAAAATGCTAGGAAATCACAACTGCGGAGGGCCATGCCCTTAACAATTTCATTACGTAGACAATATTGATATGGTGCAGTATCTTATCTTGTGGTTAGCTGCAGCTTCACTGCTCCCTTGGAGACGAGTGGCTGTCAGTGGCAGACCTAAGTCCCAAATTTGTTTGTTACTGGAATAACCTCAGGGAATCTATGCAACTGAAGCGACTATTCCATATTGCAAGTGGCAACTTCTGGTGTCTAATGCCATTCATGCAGAACGACAGAGTTAAGCCATGTTCACATGAGGAACCATAAAACCATCCCCCGCCTTCTCATTATAATTACATTATGCGACTCAGCTGTCTCACCCTTAAAAACAGGGCCACAACTGTGACTCTGTAATAAAATCTACAATAGCCATTCATTGTTAATATAATTGCCATCACTGTCATCAGCATCCCGTATTCAACTATTATTTTTAGATACTCCACAGATGTAATATCTGAGCACATCAAAGTATTAACAAAATATATTACAGAAATGAAACTTAATGCCCAAAAGATGCGAGGAAAAAGAAAAATTAAGAATTAGATCATAGTGAGCAACATATGAAAATTGGTAACTTTTCATTTTCCGTGTAACGCTATGTTCCACAGTGAAAGTCCTTGGTGAAGTCATCAGTTTGAACTATAAATGTTAATAGGTTATTTGGGATGACAAATGATGCCTTTTACTTCTTTATTTTTGGATATATTTTTTCCCTTACAGCGCATTGCGGCCTCAAGACTGATGTACTAAGACATTACTTTGATTTTAATCAAACAGTGTTGCCTCTTGGGTGATATTAGTCAAATGACTTGTTGTCTCAAAATATTAGCAGGCAATAACTTAAGCCTGCATTAATGATGAAACCAGCCTATTACTTTCAATGAAATCCTTTTCAAGCTGAAGCCTGCTTTTGTAGGCTGAGAGAAATAAAAGCAGAATACCTAAGTTGTATAACACCAGGAAATATATATATCTATATGCAAATTGTGCATGACTAATTACAATTAAAATGAAGGGAAAACAAAGAAGAAAGAGACTTTGGGGTCATAGTGGACACTCAATGAAGATGTCGACCCACTGTGTGCAGCAGCTGTGAAGAAGCTGCATTCCAAGGTTGAGGTGTTTAAGAAAGGGACTGAAATTAAAACTACCAATACCATAATGCCAAGACACAATTCTTTGGTACTGTCACAGTCAGAATACTGCACATGGTTCTGGTTGTCTCAGCTCAGAAGGATATTGTGGAGTGAGAGAAGTTGCACAAAATGGCAACCAAAATGATCAAGGGAACACCCCTATGAGAAAATGTTACAGCACTGGGGACTTGTTCACTTAGAGAAAAGGTAAGAGTTGGAAGGGACCCCAATGGTCATCTAGCCCAACCCCCTGCAGGTAAAGGTAAAAAAGGTAAAGGACCCCTGGATGGTTAAGTGCAATCAAAGGCGACTATGGGGTTGCAGCACTCATCTCGCTTTCAGGCCGAGGGAGCCAGCGTTTGTCCAGAGACAGCTTTCTGGGTCATGTGGCCAGCATGACTAAACCACTTCTAGCACAACAGAACACCATGAAGGAAGAAGAGTTTGGATTTGATATCCTGCTTTATCACTACCCGAAGGAGTCTCAAAGCGGCTAACATTCTCCTTTCCCTTCCTCCCCCACAACAAACACTCTGTGAGGTGAGTGGGGCTGAGAGACTTCAAAGAAGTGTGACTAGCCCAAGGTCACCCAGCAGCTGCATGTGAAGGAGCGGAGACGCAAACCCGGTTCACCAGATTACGAGTCTACCGCTCTTAACCACTACACCACACTGGCTGCATTCCAAGGCTCACGGTAACGCCATTTACCTTCCCGCCACAGCGGTACCTATTTATCTCCTTGCACTGGCATGCTTTCGAACTGCTAGGTTGGCAGGAGCTGGGACAGAGCAATGGGAGCTCACCCCATCATGGGGATTCGAACAACCTTCTGATTGGCAAGCCCAAGAGGCTCAGTGGTTTAGACCACAGCGCCACCCCCGTCCTGGGTCCAACCCCCTGCAATACTCCATCTCCATTCCATCTTCACTGATACAAGGTGAATTTCTTAGGGATAGTAAAAATTACATGTGGCCAAGTTGGAATACAAGCCCAGTGTCTTTCTCACAGACTCTAAACTCCTATGTGCTTGATGGCATCCACACTGACTTGAAGCATATGGAGACAGCGGTGTCTTACTGGCCTCAGAGAGGATGGAACAGTAATGACATGGTTGCAAGCCATATCTGACCAACTGAAGTACTCAATTATATATCCTCTGATCTGGAACTAGGATGTTTCTTTGCTATTTACAACACCTTTGGAAACTAAATCCTTATTACACAGGAAGGCCATTGGCTTGCAAGAATGGAACATTGCTTACTTTATATTTCTGTTCAGCTTCACTCTCATTTCAAAATGGTCCATTTAGGAGGGAAGCGGGGTTTGATAATGCTTAGAATTTTAGCTTCTTAACTTTTAGTTGTTTTCTAGAGCAAAAATAATGATATAAAAAGATATCGCTCTAAGGTTCCTTCATATACAATAACAACATTTGTCCTAGGATTCTTTTGGCAAAGAATAAATCATTCACCACCATTATTAACAGAACAGATGGTCAGATTTCAGACCAGTGTGCTAAGTTCATATATATCAAAGTGAAAGAAACCATTTAATATGTATGATAGAATTTGATGAATTTGCTGTGTTTTCTCTCGCTTTTATCATTAATCTCCCCTTGCTGCTTACTTTTTAAAATACAGGGTCTGTTGTGAAGGCACCTTCTTGTCTCCCACCTCGAGATGCATGACTATGCTGTCTGACCTCAAAACGATAGAGAATTTGAATACTAATTACATCACACAGGGAGGGAGGCACACAAATCCCCACACCTTTTAAGTATTCTGTCTTCCAGATTTAAAGCAAATAAAACTAGCTACCACAAACTTGGGATTTTGCAATACCAAACAACAGAAGAACTTCTGGAAAAATAGAACAACTGAGATAATACAGGGAAAAAACTGTATCCCATAATGCCTGGATTAAAGGTAAAGGGAGGGGAAGAGGGGCACTACCAGCCATTATTTTAGAAAGTTGCAGGGTGCATGACTGGGCTACAAATCGGAAGTGATGAACTTCTGATTTCATGCATTCTTCCCTAACTTTTCCACAACAGTTTGAGTAGAGATTAGTGCTTGGACTACGCTGTCCAAATTGCTGGTTTGATCCCAAAGCTTTCTCTCAATGAGGTTGGGGTTATGGGTAATTCAGTTTCCAATGTGCCTGGCATAAATTTTCTGATAAGAGATTTATACTGATCTCCTCAGGTAAGATACCCAGTAGGGCTAAGAATGAACCACATGATTCAATTTAGATTCACATTTGGCACATTATACAACAGATCACCTTGGTGTGAGGTGATTCATGGGTTGCCTGATTTGATTCATCCATCTGTGTCCACTCCCCACACCTCACTCAATCCACTATTGGGGAATTAAAAATGGCTATAATTTTTTGACCTTTTGGCAGAAATGAATGGAATTTTCTGACATGGTAGTACCTGCAGAGGGGCTAAAGCCTACCAAAGAATAGTTACAAGGGTTTTTGTGAAGGAACATTTAAAAAAAAGTAATTTCCAACACTTTTTAAAAAAACATATTTTTGAAATTAAGCAGATAAAGGTGCATGCTGGGCCTTGCCTTAAGAGGGCATAAATCCTGTCTAATATCAGAAGAATTATTGCATTAGTCTTCTGCAAGGAAAGCCATTACATTTTTTTGAGATCCAGACAATTCCCCCCCTTTTCGATTAGGAAATTTAAAAAAATGACTATAACCTTGTTTTTGTCTTTTGACAGAAGTGGATGAAATGTGCAGGTATGTTAGCCCTACCAGTGTGAATAAGACTTGTCAAATTACATGCAAATAGGTTCAGAGAATTTTGCCCTCGGCATCTTAAAAATGTTCTCCCTCCAAATATATATACAAGGGTTATGGTAGAATTGGATGAAATTCAGAGGCAAGATGACTCCTTCTGAGGGTACGAATCCCAACAAATGTCATAAGGACAGCTGGAGTTAAAGTGCTGACATTTAGATTATGAGGTGGGCAACAAAACGATAACAAGTCATGAAAACAATGTATTTTGCTGGGGACTGTTGCCCTTCAAGCAGTAGTGGATGGCATAGAGGAGCAAGGAAGTGAGGAGGTCAGCATGGTACCAATGCAGAGGCAGGAGCACCTTTCCCAGTAAGCAGCAGTGAGTCAGCTGCTGGGAGGTCAGGTAAACATTACTGTCCCACTACGGCCATATACTACTGCCATTGAGACCACCTCACACATTTCTTCGCTGCTGGTGCCATCCCTAATCTATCCAGCATTGATCAACCTAGCCCTGTACTCTCAAGCCGCCTCATCAAGCAGCACAAATACCTCTGCAACTGAAGAAACCATGGATTAAACCACAGACCTAATGCATGCAAGCATGAGTTAAACCCGTCCCCCATCCAAAAGAAAGAAAGACAAGAAGGAGACATCGGGCACAACCAAGGCCTCAGCATAGCTTATATCCCTACCCTAAAATACTTCATGCTAGAAATATAAAATGTTAAAATGACAATATGTAGTTTACAGAGACAAATGAATTAGGATATAACAGGTCAAAACGTGGTACATATGAAGGAAAGGGGTGGAAAGTAACTGGAATTGGAATGAAGTTGAAAAGAGAGAAATATAGGTGACTAAGGAAATACATTAGGTCATAGGATAGAGACAATAAAGAAGTGTAAAACCGCGAGAACTAATCAGGAGGAAGAATAAAACAGAGGAAGAAAGGGGGGAAGTACGGGGGGATGATGTGGGAGGGTTGGGTGTTGGGGGTTTTGTTTGCAGGGTGGTTTGTATTGTAAGAAGGTTGAGGTCGATAACGTTGAAGGTTAAGTTGTAAATGTAATGTATAAGATAAATTTGTGTGAAAAACCAGTAAAAATCATGAATAAAAAATACTTCATGCTAAATTTATAAACTCATGTTCAGTATTGTTGTTGTTCAGTTGTTCAGTTGTGTCCGACTCTTCGTGTTCTCCACATGTTCAGTATACAGTCAACAAATTACAATGCTATTATGGACATTTCACAATATGGCGTATAAAATTGGAGGGGAGGATGAAACCTTAGTACCATTTTGAGTGTTCTGATTCTTAAAAAAAAAAAGCAACCCAAAAATTACACCCGGAGGAAATACAGTGAGCTGTGCTTCATTCTCATTTCTTGTTTACAATGCCCAATGTTGAACATGCACTTCTCCTCTCATAGGATATGTATGTGCAGCAGGTGTGGAGACAATACATGTATTTCCCAAGAACGGAGACCGCACACACATTTTCCAACAAAGAAGATGGGTGGGCTCAGTTTTTGCTTTCTAAAAAGAGATGGGGTAACAGAGATGAACCTTATAGGCTTGCCTCACTCTATTCTGGTTTAGAATGTCTCAAACCACCAATGACATTTTCATTCATTGTACATGCACATTCTGCTTAGCACAGCATTGACAATATTGTAATATCTTAGGGAAAAGTGCTATGGATATTTTTTGCCTGGTTGCTCAGATGGTTTCCCAATAATGCTACTATCAAGTTCAATCCCGGTGATATACAAGCAAAGACAATGGGATCAACCTTAATATGACAACTACAACAATTGGGCAGTAAAGCAGTTAATTTGTGTTACGTAAAATGTAGCAGAAATCTCCTTAAAATGCTTTAAGATTCCATCTCTACCTGACTAATAGCCTGAAGATGCAATCACAATATCCATGAAAGTCAACAACAGTTGATAGCTGTTTTCAATTATCCTGTGTAAACCCAGAATTTCAGAAAATACTAATGGCTTGCACGGGAAATGAAGTTGAACTTGTGTTATTTTAAGGAATAACATGCATGTTGCTTGCCAATATTCTGTAACAAAACTCCATTAATGCATTTGCAAAATTCATACCCAAGTCAGCAACCTTTGGCCAGAAACAACAGCAACAACAAAATGCATCTTACCTCCAAAGTAATAAGTGTCTCCCGAAAAAATCTGTATAGGTATTGATGCATGAGAGGAAGATGTTGACTCATTATCTACTACTAGGCTTACGCGGTTTCTTTTAGCTGACAAAGATACAGAATGCCACTGTCCATTATGTAAATCTGCACCTAAAAGAAAGAAAGCATTTGAAAAAAAGATTGCGAACAGCAATGTGGATTGGTGTAACATCTCATGGAGGAGTATTAATGCAATATTCTCAATCATCAGAAGCAGATATTTGTAATTTTGAGTCTAATTTACAGTGTGCTTCTTCAGAAGCCCCAGAGAAATATATTCAAGTGTGCATGTATCTGTCAGGTGTTTTGACTAGCAGAGAACCAAGACAGCAAATTCTAATTGGGTGGAAGCAAAGTGTGAAACTCTTCACCAGACACTGGAGCAAATTAATGCATCATATTCAATGCACTCACTCACAGAATACTGCAAAATGTATTCCATAAGTTCACCATTGCCAATGGGAGTATCAGACAACATATGAATAAATTCACCTGGATTGCCTCTGCCTGGTTTAGCTATGCTTGGGTTCAGCTACAAAGCAGTCACGATGAAGCATTGTATGTAATTCTGACCTCTTTGCCAGGATGCCACGATCAATTGGTAGATGGTTCAAACTCACACAAAATTACCATATTTCTGTTGGATGACCATGTTGCTTCCACCATTGCAGTTGGCAAAGTCTGGTAAAACTCTAGAACTTACGGTAATGAAAATTCTAACAGCACAGACTTTTGGCCTTCTTCAAACTTCAGAGCCATCATTTAGCTCAAGTTATATTTGTCTAATTTCTTTAAATCCTCCATCTTTCCAAACATTTGACGGCCAACTCACAAAAGAGGTTGCATAGGGATCATTAGATAAAAACAACCCTTCTGCAACAGAAGGTCTTGGTTTATTGTAAGTTAATCATTCATGAATTAATATGTGCCATTTTCCTCTGTTTTTATGTGGACAAAGAAATCTTTATAAATCTCTGGTAATGAAGTCTCAGAGCTGTGCTCAAAGTAATATGCTCTGATTTAATTATCACATACAGTATGTGTGAAAGCCAGGTCATAAGTCTTTGCCTGTAGGGGGAACAAAACTGTCCAACCATCCATAATTTAATTACTCAATCTCTACTTGCAGACTTGATTTGCTCCAATGAACGTAGCTACAATAAACACTTCAAATGTACAAAGGGGGGAAAGTTCGCTGTATGGTTTCATTAGATAACTTTTTGCTGAGGAAAGCAGGAGTCTTATTGAAAGATTTAACATGCTGCAGTTGCCTGGGCAAACATAAACTTACATTTGCAACCGCACAGGGTTTTTGCCTTAGTCACATTAAAATTAACATAAATTCTACTTCAATGAAGCATTTTGATTTTTTTTGTTGTTTGGATTTTCAAGTTGTTGAAGAATATTTTACAGATTTTGATTTGTGTTTGTAGTTCGGCAGTTAGTCAGAATAGCGTATCAGAAAGCCAGTTAGAAATGACAGCGCATTCCAGAAACCTGTTAAAGAGACGCTGAACTAAGATTGTGTCATTAACATGCATGTAATTGCACTGTGATTTAAACTGCTCTGGAGGAAGTCAGATACATCACAGTAAACTGCACATCAGTGACACTCTTAACGTGGAATTAACATTTTCAGATGGTGAGCTCAGGGAAGCCTGTTAGTCATAAATTGGCACACTCTCTGCATTATTTATTTGAATTGGTTAGCATACATTGAAGCTGATCCTGCTGCTACTAAAATCAATGTCAAAGCCTCCATTCTAGGATGAACGCTCTGTGTAAATCATCAGCATGATACCGGATTGCTGCTGGCAACCAGTCAATTATTTCAAATTTTACACTGCTGTTACCGTTCATTATGGAGAGCTGTAAGTAATTGTTGTGATGCAGATCCTGTTTTCTTTTGAAAAGGGGATTTCGTCATGCTTTCGATAAGGCACAGATGTTTTAAATAAGAAGAGAAACTTAGATCCAGGCAAGAGCTTAATGACAGACAGGGTGCAAGCATTAGGGACTTCTGGTTTTAGGAAGAAATGCTTCATTGATATTTCTAAGACTGAACATTGTTTGTCAAATGTAAGATTGATCTTGCTGGGACCAGAGTCATGCTCACGCTTCCAGATCTTCCTAGGCACATCTGATTGGAAACAGAATGCTATCAGAAGCAGAGTGATAGACTACATGAGTCATCTGCTAGTGTTACAAACATGAGATCAGTGAATGCACATAGGGCTAGGGCAGTGGGCTCCATCCTTCCCCTACACTTATTTATCAAAATATTGGAGCCTCTGCATTTGCAGTTATATGGGTGGAGGGCTCTGTCCACACAATAAGAAACCACTGCTACTTATTGTTACCAAACACATTGTCGGAACTCTCCGTGTGTGCAGAGTATGTGTGGTGCTCTATTCAGGTGTTTATACATATCCCATCTCAGATTGGGCTACAATTTCACAAACAGCAGCAATAGGTATAACAAAATGTATCAGCCTAAAAACACAACCCGTCAGCAGTAAAATAAATCAGTAGCCAAACCATAATCCAACAGTACCACCAGCTTGTCCCAAATACTCATGTAAAAAGCTGAGTTAAAAAGAAAGCACCATTATGGGGAAGGGGATAAGCCCTACAAGGACTCTTTGAATGTGTGGTCTAGCTGGCTGCATGCAAATTGGGTAGTTCAGCATTCTGCCTTCAGCAGTGGACCAGCAGAAGAGTCTACATTCTGTCTAGTGCATTTTATATACTGCAGTAAGCACTATAAGAGTGCAGACAGTACACCACACTTTCCTTTATCCAAATATCTTGTTAAGAACTCAAAGTAGTTGGATAATCAGAAGCTTTGACAATAAGTGTGTGTGAAGGCCATGCTTAGGAGTCATTTTAAATCTCTGGACTACTTTGGTGAGGTTTGGTGAAGTGGTGTATCCGCTGCCAATTCACAACCTTGCTCCTCGTGCTAGCCAGGGCAGAAAGTGGGGCACATTGTTCCAGATCCCAAACTGATCCTTCAGTGTATCAGCTCCCAGGGATGTGATGGCAGCAGGATCAGCAATGGATCCAGAAAACCCTGTACTGGTGCAGGTCTACCCACTCCCAAGTTCTGTTTGAGTGGGCATGTTGTCTCACTCCTTGGCAATGGGGTTCCCTACTGCTGGTCCAAGGCTGGGCAGAGGGACAATTTCAACTCACTTGATCCTCTCCATCATGGTAGATTTGGGGTTTGGCTTGTTCTGCCCATCCACTCTGGAAGGGCTCCACCTGAGGATTTCATCAACTTCTGCCAAAAGAAGGAGAGCTATAACCATGTTTAGAGTTCCCATTATAGTGGATGGGGAACCCATGGCTTTGTTTTACATAGAGCAGAACAGAACACAAATTAAAGATTGGAGCAGACAGCTCAGAGCACTGAAACTGATTGGATTTGTTTTTTAAAGCACATATGCAAGATGAATCTTGGCCCAGTGTAGTATTTATAGAACCCTCTGTGGGGGGGGGGAGAGAAAACAGAAGGTGTGTAAACACACACACACACACAAAACAACAACCCCACAAACAATGAAGATATTGGACATCTGGGATGTGACACTTCAGTGTAATCACATCACAATTATTTTTCGCCTGCTTTCTGTTACCTGCAGTGATGTCACTCTGCGTCTTTCCCGGTTTATAGAGGCTCAGTTTAACCTTCCCATCACTCAGATACATGAGGAGGCCACCTGAAGTCTGATATAGTTTACTTGACAGCAAAAGCCCTTCGTTGTTCCAGGTCCGAAACTGAAAACTGATCGAAATTTCATCATGCCCTGATGTGCCAGGCAATGCGAGATAACTATTGGGGTTTAAAAAAGTGACTGGAATAATTGGGGGCTCCGTACAGGTGAAAGATATGTTGCCCTAGAAATAAACGAAAGAAATGAAATGTTGGGTCAATGCATAGACAAACAAGTTTTCAATGCCCATGTCTATCAATAATTAGATATGAAGTGATAAAATCTGAATCTAGCTGGTTGTTTCATTACAAGATAAAGATGGAATAATGCAAAGCAACAACTCCAAACCTGGCAATTACAACCATTACAATGTCTCAGTCAATGGTTTTGCAGGCAAACCCAGGACAAATATAGGGCTGGTTTGAAGAAGATGGAGGCTGTTGTGTAAGTGCTTTCAGGGTGAAATAGATAGTCTCTGAGCATATTATTAGAAGACTCTCACAGGTTTTTTGCATCAGCTGGTGGTTTCGTGTGGAAATCCTATATGTGGCAAGCACCAAATAAAACACAGGCCCGCCCTACGTTTTGCCATTTGGTGATAGTGAGGAGTCCTGGGATTAACTAGGATGCTGTTGCTGTCTCCAGACAAGCAGGAAATTGGAAAGAGCTGCATTCCAGCTCACGGACTAAGGCCATATCTGCACTATACAATGAAAGCATATGGTATCACGTTAAATTGCCATGGCATCAGTCAAAGAACGCTGGAAACTGTAGCTAGTTAGGGCTTCTGAGTGTTGTTAGGAGACCCCTATTCCCCTCACAGAGCTACAATATTCATAGCAGTTTAACCATCAGTACCTGCTCCCAGGGAATTCTGGGGATTATAGTTCTCTGAGTGGACCTGGGGTTTTCCTAACAACCCTCAGCCCCCTTAAACTAATTCCTAAGATTCTTTGTCCGAAGCCATGACTGTTAAAGAGCATCGTAGTGCTTTAAATATATAATGCAGATGGTGCCTGAGATAAGAGGGCCCTTGAAGTGCAGACCTTTGGGGAGCAGCCATGAAGGTATAACCCTATTTGATTTTGTGTTCTGGAATATATTTTCCGGTGGGAGAAAGTGAGTTAGCACCTTTCAAAATGTTAAAGACGATGCATGAAACACCAGCAAGAGGAGGCAATTTTCAGTTGTTTCCACATAGGCACAACAATTGAAGGAGCCCCTGAATCTCGTTGATGTGGATAATAGACTGGCACAGAAGAAGGTCTATTTTGCCTCCTCTTGTACTTTGAGGATAACAACAACATATAATAGTTCTCATGGTGGGGAGGGCACATAGATCCACAGCTGCCGAAAGGGATTCTAAATAAATGAGGAACTATTATCAGAGAAAGTACTGAAAACAATAAAACTGATTAAGACCGGGGTTTTCAGCTGTTCATTGTAACCACAGCCAACATGACCCAGACACAATCCAATCTAAATGTTCCGGGTAACTCCTTAATCCTCATTTCCAACTGTAATTAAGCTGCAACTCCTTGTCCCCCTTTTTATGCCAAACATATTCCTCTGCTTTCCTTTGGACCACATCAGCAAGGCCAAGAGAGGGGATCTTGTCATCTGGGTAGCCCAGAACTTCCACACACACACTGCCCAAGCTTGCGCCCCAGGAAGGTCACTTCAGCGCTGCTACCACAGTGGTTTGCCTTGACCCCCAGAAGCACATTCCATTGTCTCTCAAGACTGATGGATGCCAGCAACAACAAGGTCAACACAAAACAAGACACACCATTCACACCATTATGAATTACATCAATCTTGTCTCCATCCCATATTTATGTTACTTTGAAATGATGGAAGAACTGGGTCAGTTTCCGCCATTTGTTCCATGCCGTCCTCTCCTTGCAGTTCCTGCATACAGAGAGTCAATACTGCTAGCTTCTCCAATGTGATTTACAGCTTAATCCATAACCCAATTAAAAAAGGGTACTGAAATGTAAGCCACTTTCATGCAACTGGAGGTAATGGAGCACAGTTGCCTTGGCTTGGAACCCAATATATGTTAAGAAAGTTCAGGGCAGGAAAGTTTCCTGAGCTGTGGCCCTATGCCAAAGCCTCTCTGGGGTGTTGGGACTCATGTCCACAATGGGAGATGAAGTGTAGAGGGCTCTGAGGGAGTGCAATCAGCTGAAGTCATATTTTCTTCCTAAAATCATTTAACTTCAGGAAGTTCACAGAAATGACATCTCTCACCACCTCCTTCTCCCAGCAACCCAAGAAACCCTATTGTTCAGAAGGGCCTCCTGATCTGCAGGATACTTGAAATGCAGTCAAACCAACAATTCATGTTTTGCTAGAAAGGCAAATGACAGGAGCTGAAGTTCACAGAGTTTTCTTGCAAACTTCCTAGAGAGAACTCTGTGAGAGACACCCCCACTTTGCCCTGTCATGGGGAGTGCAGAGCTATATATTCTCCTATCTGCCTGGGCAAACCATATTCATATCTTTCCATCTCTTTCCGCTCCGCCAGCAATGTGACAACATCTACAGGTGCTACTGGAAAGAATATTTTTATTTTGTTTTGTTTTAACATCTACAGAGCCTGCCTGAACAAAGCTGCTGTATCTGTTACTCTTCAACAAGTATTCTGAGTGAGTAAATGCTTTTTTCTTTTTCTTTTTCTACCTTTTACAATACTATTTTTTGTGTGCCTTGAAGCATCCTGGATTACTTAAACTAAATATACATGACAAAGCTATCTTTAGCCATCTCACCCCTTGCTTTTTCCTGTAAGACCAATTGCAGTCATTAACAGTCGTCAACAGGTTTTCCACACCTATCAGCCAATCACCCATTCCCACCACCCTTCTGAGTAATACCCCTCCCCACTCTCTCACTATATATAAGGGTCTGGTGACTTCTGTTTCAGTGTATCTGAAGAAGTGTGCATGCACACGAAAGCTCATACCAAGAACAAACTTAGTTGGTCTCTAAGGTGCTACTGGAAGGAATTTTTAATCTTTTATTTTGCTTTTACTTAAACTAAAACGCTAAAACTAGCTAATCTAAGCTTCCCTTTTAAGCTGCAAAGGGATAGTACTCTGCTGAACCCACAAACATGCGGAAGGAAGGATAATATCTAAGAAATGTATCCTCTCTTAACATCAATTCACATCCCAATGTGATCCAGAGAAAAAATTGTGGGAGTGTAAGTGGTTGAAAGGTGAAAGATGCAATAGGAAACTTTCCTGCCATGAACTTTCTTAAATTAAATCATCTTAGGGCTTGCACCCTTACATAAAGCGATCTAACTGATTTGTGGTTTGCAGACTTAGGTTGTGATTGGAACATTGTTATACCAGTCAAAGTGCTCCCCCACCCAACTTTTCTTACCATAATGTTGATTTGAGGTTTATGTCTCTTGGCCAAATCAATAATGTTCACACCATTGTAATAAAGATTTTCAAAACACCCATGAAAGTTTTTCCATGGTAATAGCCCTGATTTTCCAGGTACTGGAATCCCTCCAAAGCTGAGCTTAGAAAGAGAAGAAAAATCAATAATCGTATTAAGTAATTTTCTGACAATCTGCTTGCAACGTTTATGATAAAAAAATGTTAACAATGGCACAGCAGTAGCTCCATATTGGTCAACTGAGAATCAATCTTTCTTTTCATTATTACTTCTTTTCAATTGTCAAATGCATTAACTTAAAATATAGGTTAAGAAACACAGCTCGGGAATAACACAAAAAGTAAGAGGCCAAAGAAATACCTTTTAAATAAATGTGCTTTTATTTTCTGACAATGCTAGTTTTATTCAATCATTTCAATAAAAAAGTGCCTTACTTTGGAAGTTAACATTTATATAACAGTACAGTGCAATCTGACAAATCTTTACTTAGATGTTAAGTCCCACTATGTTCAATGGGGTTACTCTTAAGTAAGGATGCACTATTCATACGTAATTCCGTTTATATAAATGTCTTCTCAATCTTCCTTTATTTTTCCACATTACTTAATACTTTTTGAAATGATAAGAATAACATTTAGTAATATTTTTATATTATTAGCATATATAATTATACTTATTTAACTTACAACATCAGTCTTTCATGTGACCATGGCAACTACTTACCTGAAATCTATCTGAAATGTTCAAATTAATAATACAGCATAAGCACACATTTAAACAATTATATTTACTGTTATTTCTTATGTTAGCTACACACGGAAAGCTTGTTCACTATGCTGCATGCGCTAGGCTTTGCACACTGAGCTCTCAAAGTAATGGACTGTCTCATATAGTTTAACTATAAGGGAATAGTTTTGGGTGAGGCAAGGAAGCTGTCCAGTGCTAACAGGTTTGGGGGGCAAGTGGGCAAATGCCACTTATGCGCCAAAGCTCCCATACTCCCATAAATTGGTTTGATGAACCTACGGGCGATTACATTGAGACAAAGGGTGATAGGATCCAGGATAAGAGCAGCAATGCACCAGTGCGAGGGGCAACTGACTCTCTTCCACAAGGACCCAACCTCACCTTGGTTTCAGCCAGAGATGGGGAACCTGTTGACTCCCAGATCTTGGATTCCAATTGCCGCCATTCCCAGCCAATCTGGGCAATTATCAGGGATGACAAAAGGGCCACAAACCTGCTGTAGAATCACCGCTTTGGTGAGCTACAGTGGTTCTTTAAACTGTTGATTCATTGAGCAGCACATTATCTCTTGCCTCTTCCTTCCCCAGTCCCCTCCTGTGACCCCCCCCTCTGCCTGCTGTAATGAGCAGCATTGCTGGTTTACCAGCAGGTGGGAAAAGGGATGACTGGCAAATGAAACTACCAAAGCTTCTAATTTATCTGAAGTGTACACAGCACTGATGTGCAAGATGCAATCTATTATCCCCACCTAAGCCCTACTTCAAAGCTGCCTTTTATGAACTGTTGTATCTGCTCTCTGTTCACATCCCCAGTGGCGGAGCAAGCCGATTGGCCGCCTGGGGTGGCACATGTGCTCTGTGCCCACGGATGGGGCCAGCTGCCTGCAGGGACGGGGCCAGCCAGGGCAGGATGCTCTGCAGGGCCTCCGAGAAGTCTGCTTGCCTCTTCCCACTCAGCCACCCTACAGCTGAGGGGGCGGCGGGCGGACCGTTGGGGGCAGCTTGGAGCCTGCAGGTGCTCAAGCCACCATGTCACTCCCAGGAGAGAAGCGTGGCTTGGGCGTGCTGCAGACCCGGCGGTGAGTGCCACCTGGCATTTTGTCACCCTCCTCAGTGGTAACACCCGGGGTGGACCACCCCTACCGCACCCCCTTCCTCCAGCCCTGCACATCCCCTGTCCTGCATGGCACAGCTGTACCACCTAAGGGCCAGGATGTCCCCTAGTAGAGTGTAAACAGTACAATAACAAAAGGAACATTTGGGCATTTACATCAAAGCAGAAAAGTCAAGGGTTGGCACACATGTAAGCAGAGCATTAGTGAAAGTCTTTAATTTCAAGCTTCGACAATAGTCTGAGTGCTGAAACACTTCCTACGCAGCTCGCCATCTCGTTCTGTTTCATAATTGCATTTACATAACAAAATAATAAGTCTAATAAATGAAAGATAGTTTTCACACCTCATAATCAAGGTCCAAATAATTGAATTCTCCCTTTGCATGAAAATGGTGAGTGTGTTTATCAACTGTAAAGTTCACTTGATTATTGAAATGTTCAATGAGGACTGAATGCCAATGCTGATCATCCAATAGGCTACCCAGAGTGATATTAACCTGGGCATCAGCAGAATATATTTTAGCATCACCTTCAAGAGGAGAAAAACAAACTGTTAGGTCTGTTGTAAGAAACAATGTAGACAGTGAACTTATATATAGTTAGTTAGTTAGTTTAAAATAAGCAGATTACTAGGTAGGTGTGCAGTATGAATTTGCACTTGATACCTATGTTGATGAGCAAGGAAAGCTTTCCATTAACTAATGCCAAGGTGATGTGATCTCCATTCTGTCCTTCTCTGTGTATCAGAATCCCATCTCTTTGTATCGTTTTGAACTGCAGAGAAATAATGTCTTTCAGTGCTGTGATGGATTTGGGGTTAAATCTGTAGAGCAGGAAACTCTTCCCATCAAAATCTGCCACATCAGACCCTAAGGATGACACAAATAAAGCAGTCAAATTATGTACAATCTACTCCTTGAGTGGGAATTGAAAGATGAAGTGATAAAAGGAACAACGATAAAGTGGTCACAAGATCTGGGCAAGACAATACATTTAGATAGGTGGGAAAAATTATGGAGTGTTGACATAAATTTCACAGCTTGTTATTTGATAAGAGAAAATATAATGAAAATGTGTTATTGTTGGTACCTCACTCCAGTAAAATTGGCAAAATCTATTAAAAAGTATTCAAACCTTTGTTGGAGATGTAAAGCGGAGGTTGGAACAATGCACCATATGTGGTGGGGGTGTAAGGAGATTGAACAATTTTGGACCAAGATACATGAAGAGTTGAAAAGAAATATTTAAGAGCACAATTTTCAAAAAGCCAGAAACATATCTGTTAAGCTTAATAACCAACAATATCCCCAAAGATAAAAGGAATATATTCCTCTATGTGACAGCAGCGGCTAGATTACTAGTGGCAAAGAATTGGAAAACAGGAAAAATACCAGAATTATCAGAATGGAGAATTAAGATCTGTGAATTTATGGAGATGGCAAAATTAACAGCATCAATTAGGGGCTACCCCAAGCAAAAAATTAAGAGAGAGTGGGAGTGTGTAGAGATATATATGAAAAAATATGGATATGGAAATTAAGTTTAACATAAATGTAAAAGGAAAGACTCGCAAGGATACAAGGTGATATTATAAAGGATATGACCATTAAGTATAAATAACTGCTAACACAACAAGAAACAATAATACAAGTGCCAATAAGATCTCACATGGGTGAGAGGAAGTCGGGGGAGGGGGGAGTAGAGGGTGGCATTTGGAAAATTATTGAGAATGTGATATAAAAGTAAAATGATTGTGTTTGTAATTTGAATTAATTTGAATGATTGTGGTTGTAAGTTTTTCTTCGAGTTTTTACTTCTTTTTCTGTCACAAAAACTTTAAATAAATTTAAATAAAAATTAAATAAAAGAATAACACAAATAAAGGTTCTCTTATGATGGGGTTGCCAAGAAGAGAAACTGCCCCCCCCTGTGTGATAATCATTTAGCAAATATGAGAAATCTCAAGCCATTCTATAAGCATCATATACAAGTCAGAATTCTGTTGAAGCACCAGGTAAGTGACAGACCTCCTCACAACAGAATGATCTGATAATGAGATGCCCAAGTGTTTATGTTGTCTGTGACAGATTAGAACAGGAAGTCAGAGGATGGGAAAACAATCCAGCAGAGGAACTTACGGAGCTACCTAATGCCAAGTCAGATCATTGATCCATCTTGTCTAGGATGCTCAACATCATCTGGCAGTGGCTCTGAGGCATTTCAGGAAGGAGTCCTTCCCAACTCTACTTGGAGACATGAGGAATTGGACTGGATGGCCCTGTGGTCTCTTCCAACTCTATGATTCTATGATTCTAATTCAACCTAGGACATTTTACATGCAGGACCTGTGCTCTACCAATGAGCTACAGCCATTCCCCTATCAGAAAACTTTTTTCAGCAGGGGGCCGGTCCACTGTCCCTCAGACCTTGTGGGGGGCCGGACTATATTTTGGGGAAAAAATAATTAATGAATTCCTATGCCCCACGAATAACCCAGAGATGCATTTTAAATGAAAGGTCACATTCTACTCATGTAAAAACACTGTTGTTGTTCAGTCGTTCAGTCATGTCCAACTCTTCGTGACCCCATGGACCAGAGCACGCCAGGCACGCCTATCTTCACTGCCTCCCACAGTTTGGCCAAACTCATGCTAGTCGCTTCGAGAACACTGTCCAACCATCTCATCCTCTGTCGTCCCCTTCTCCTTGTGCCCTCCATCTTTCCCAACATCAGGGTCTTTTCTAGGGAGTCTTCTCTTCTCATGAGGTGGCCAAAGTACTGGAGCCTCAACTTCAGGATCTGTCCTTCCAGTGAGCACTCAGGCTGATTTATTTAAGGATGGATAAGTTTGATCTTTTTGCAGTCCATGGGACTCTCAAGTGTCTCCTCCAGCACCATAATTCAAAAGTAAAAACACTACTCATGTAAAAACGGGTAACTATTATGCCCAGCCAGCTACTTTTACAATCCAGAAAATTATACAAGTTCCTGCAGGAACTCAGCAGTGCTCAGCAGGTTTCAGTACTTTATATTTCTCAAGCAGGAGCCACACAAAAAACTACACCGCTGCTTCTTAAATTCTCCCCATCTAAAGTTTTCTAATTTTTGAGTTCCAAATGATATGGTGATGTTTACAAAAGGTCAATTCTTAATTCTCCAGTTGGCTGCAGCTTTCAGTTCTTGCAAGTATAGTAATCTTCTCTCTGGCTCACACAAGCAGACATTGATAAAATTCTACAAATAGAATTCTTCATATAATCATATGCATCAAAATCAGTGGTCAGCAAACTTTTTCAGCAAGGGGCCTGTCCACTGTCCCTCAAACCTTGTGGGGGGGCCGAACTATACTTTTAGAGAGAAAAAAGAACAAATTCCTATTCTCCACAAATAACCCAGAGGTGCCTTTTAAATAAAAGCACACATTCTACTCATGTAAAAACACAATGATTGCTGGACCCTCCACGGGCCAGATTTAGAAGGTGATTGGGCTGCATCTGGCCTCCGGACCTTAGTTTGCCTACCCAGTACGTATCTGAGCACAATGCAAAGTGTTGGTGCTGACCTTTAAAGCCCTAAACGGCCTCGGTCCCATGTACCTGAAAGAGTGTCTCCACCGCCATTGTTCAACCCGGACACTGAGATCCAGCGCCAAGGACCTTCTGGTGGTTCTCTCACTGTGAGAAGCAAAGCTACAGAGAACCTGGCAGAGGGCCTTCTCGGTAGTGGCGCCCGCCCTGTGGAACGCCCTCCCATCAGAGGTCAAAGAGATAAACAACTACCTGACATTTAGAAAATACCTGAAGGCAGCCCTGTTTAGGGAAGTTTTTAATCTGTGACATTTTAATGTATTTTAATATTTGTTGGAAGCCGCCCAGAGTGACTGGGGAAACTATTATTATTATTATTATTATTATTATTATTATTACCCATGCCCTATACTTTAAATTTCTTCAATGGGGTTCATATTTCACACTAGCAGTTTAAATGGTGACACCTCTTCTGGGAGAGTCTTTGCCAGGGGCATGGGGCGGGGGGGCGGGCCGCCCTGGGTTCCAGGGGAGGGGGGTGACACTTGGGCCACCCCGCCCCGTCCCACTGGCGGCCCCTGAGCAAGCTGCCCCTGCTGCATGAGCCGCCGCAGAAGTGGCAGCGCCGGCCCAGACGCGAGTGCGCATGCGCGACATTTCGCGCATGCACACTCCATCTGGGCCGGCGCTGCTGCTTCCGCGGCGACGTTGCGACCCTGCCGGGTGAAAAGGCAGCTTGTAGGGAGCTGGCAATCGCGCACGGCAGCCCCACAAGCCGCCTTTTCACCTGGCGGCGGCGGGGGCCCAGCCACGGAGTGCGCATGCGCGACATTTTGCTTGTGCGCGCTCAGTCCTGACGTTGCGTCGTGACGTCACGACGCAACGTCAGGACGCCCCGCCCCCAGGGGGTGCCTCCTCCGTGCTGCCGCCCCGGGCAGCGCGGAGCCTTCCTCCGCCCCTTGTCTTTGCATCCAATCAAGGTGAAGATGTGCAGTCAGAAGCAAGCATTTCAGAAGGTATCACTATAGAGCTGGGAATATCAAAGCAGGTGGGGGGAAGGTAAGACATTTCAGTGGCTGAGAGCGAGGGGGAGAGGGGAGAAGTAATTCAATGAAAAACTCAAAGGCCTGCTCTCATCATGCCATCCTGCGCTCATTTCGGAGGGAAGAAAGGATGTAAATCTAATTAACAAATAAAGCCATTAACCAGGGGGAACCCCCCCCCCACACACACTGTATTTCAAGAGCACTTGTGGCTCTGAAACACCAAGGCAAAGCAATTGCCTGCTCATACCCCTTTTGGTAAGGGCAAATGTGCCTATTCCACATATATGAAATACTCCTATTGACAGAAGAGGTAGCAATGTTTTCACCATTTAAAAAAGCACTTCATTTCTCATGACACATTATCTAGTCCCTTTCAAGGTCATATATATCCACTTGGCTGGAAAGAACAGATTTTAGGCCAGTAATATAAAACAGTATCTGTCACAATCTGTTACAGCCTGACTTAGAACTACAGAAAGGAACAGATAACACTCAAGTGAAGCTCATGGAGTATTCATGCTGCATAAGTAAAGAAGACAAAGGAGGTAATAGTTCTTGAGAGATACACTTATGAAATAAATGAAGATGTAGCAGACGGCCAATAATATATGAAATCATTTTCCAACTCATTGAGTGTCCTCTTCTAAGTCAATGGAAATCTGCTATCTAACTTTGCTTAATTTGACAAAGGGAAATAAAAAACGCTCTATATTTTGGAAGCGAGCCTCTAAGAATTTCTCCTGTGCATGCCCCACTGAAATGAACCTGTGATCTCTGAGGGATTGTGCCTAAGCTTTTTGAAAAGTTATCCATTTTGAGTGACTCATAATATTTTTAAAAAGCCATTAATATTCAGCAGAATCACACCAATTATAAGCAGAAGGGCCTTGTTTTGAACTTAAGCTGTCAATTGGTTTAATTCTCAGTTCTGTCACATAAGATGAAAAAGTTTTACTTTGTTAAGGACAGTTCAAGGGAGAACACTAGGATTGTACATCAGTCTCGTCTTTTTTAATCAGTACATTTCCACTATGAAAATTAGACCACTAAAACTGGGGCATTGAGTGAGTAACAAATTACACGTTCAATCTAATTTATGTTGCCACCTATCCTTTGACAGAAGGCAGAAGATAAATAAAAAGCAATCAATGAATTCATTAGCATTGATAAGTTATTCATAATCCCTACACCAGCATTCCCCAAATTTGGTTACCTCGAGGTTTGTGATGTGCCTGGAGGTTCCTGGGTAGGGCAATCCCCCCTATCATATCATTCTCATTATTCATAATTATTTTCTTTACCTCAAACTCACATAAAATATATACCTATATGATGAACAAAATCTCAATTAAAATTGAAATAATTTAACAATGTAATCAAATCAAAAAACATAAAAGAAACAGAATGGGTTCATGTTGTTTCTCTACTATCCACATTGTACAATCTCTCATCTTCTACGTTAATTTATTCAAATACACTTTTGAATATCATCCTTACAGGGTTTTCTCTTTTCTGATCATCAAATGATAAAAAAATTGAATATGCATTTATTTACGGAAATAAACTTTTTTATGCTCGATATGTAGTATAGGAAAATACAAAGTCCCCCCCTTTCCTAAGGATCATTTCAAATTTTGACTGAAAACCACGAGAAATATTTCAAAAAGCAAAATAAGCAATCATTTCCAAGACTCTGATAATCAAGGTTTAATGTTTGCCTTACATGCCCTCCTTCAATTCTAGTTTGCTAGATAACTCTTAACTACGAATAAAACAACCCTCAAAACCTAAATTGCCCAGATCAGTCTCTGAAGATGTATGAAGGCATTGTACAAGTGTTCATGGAAAGATATTAAGTTCTGCCGTTTGTGAACTGACCAAATAAACAAACCAACCAACAGCAGATGTGGGTGGGGCAAAGCAGAGCGGTTTACAGAAACCTCTGTCTTTGCCCTCCATTCCTCCTTTCCGTCAAAAATCAGCACAAGAGTCTTTGGTAGGGTGGATGCACGTTGGCGCTTCTACAACTATTTCTTTATTATTTTATTTCGGCAATTTGTATGTTGCCTTTTAGGATCATCGTTCTTCCCAAAATGATTCATAACCGAACAACAGAGAACAGAATTAGCTACATGTACTGGACATAGTAACGTGCCCCAAACCATTTCCCATCAAATAATCGAGAAGAGAAATGATATTAGAGGAGATCAAGTTTGGTGACATTCGTTTGGGTGTGGTGCAGGGCTTTGAATGTGCTTGCCTTCTGAGGAGGCCGAGGGGTGTTTCTCAGGGCCTTTCCTTTCCTTCTGCAAACCATCTCACCGGTATTCTGTGCTCTGCAGCCTTCCCCAGTGTCCGCACTTCAATTAAAACCGAGGAGAAGACATGATAATGTAACACTTCCCACAGGCCTCCCCCCCACACCAAATCAGGAAATACAAGCAGCTATGGAGGCTGGAGGCACTGGGGAAAAGTTTAAAGGTAAAAGGTAAAGGGACCCCTGACCATTAGGTCCAGTTGTGTCCGACTCTGGGGTTGCGGCGCTCATCTCACGTTACTGGCCGAGGGAGCCGGCGTACAGCTTCCGGGTCATGTGGCCAGCATGACAAAGCCGCTTCTGGCGAACCAGAGCAGTGCACGGAAACACCGTTTACCTTCCTGCCGGAGCGGTACCTATTTATCTACTTGCACTTTTTGACGTGCTTTCTGAACTGCTAGGTGGGCAGGAGCTGGGACCGAGCAACGGGAGCTCACCTCATCATGGGGATTTGAACTGCTGACCTTCTGATCAGCAAGCCCTAGGCTCTGTGGTTTAATCCAAAGCGCCACCCGCGTCCCTGGGGAAAAGTTTACTGGCAAGCAAAGCAGATCACGCTCAGCCACCTTGCAATACTAAAGCAAGCTCAAAACCCGAGAGCCTCTGGAATTCTAAAAAAAATCCTCAAATGTCCTGAGAAGGAGGCAGAAAACAAATGGAAGTCTCCTTCACAGGAAGAGGAGGTGGAGGAGGAGGAGGAGTTGATATTCCACCTTTCACTCCCCTTAAGGTGTCTCAAAGCAGCCAATAATCTCCTTTTCCTTCCTCCCCCACAACAAACACTCGGTGAGGTGGGTGAGGCTGAGAGACTTCAGAGAAGTGTGACTAGCCCAAGGTCACCCAGCATCTGCATGTGGAGGAGCGGAGACGCGAACCTGTTTCACCAGATGACAAGTCTACCGCTCTTAACCACTACAGCACACTGGTTCTTTTCTTCTCTTCACAGGGGATGGAAACGTTGGAGACATCAACAGATTTTGGCACAGCACTAGTTCCCTCTCCCATCTCATGGGAGAGCCTCCCTGCTAGAGGAATAGCAGACCACTCTGCTTCCTGAATGTAATGCATTGGCTCTGAAGCATACTTGGAACAGAATTGCTCTTGGCCTGATTGGCTGAAGCCTGCCACAAACTCTGCTAAAAAAGGAAGCAGGAGGTGGCTGTTGCGAAAGTGCTTGCTCAGAACTTTTTAGTAGTGCCTGACATCAAGCTTTGCCTCACGTTCCTCAACCAGCCTTTTTTGCTCTGCTTGCCCTGTGCCCTTGTCAATGCAGTCCTTGATCCCGCTGCCTGATCTGAATTCCCTACCGATACTGTGTCTCGTAGATTTCCTAAAAATAACATCCATGACTCTAATCAGGCAAATGTTTCTCATGCCCCAATGAGTTCCTGACAGCCTGAAAGTCTCCCCTAGTTTGAGGAAAGTGACATTTCACTTCATAGCACAGCTGTGGAAGACATCACAACTGCATGCCGTACTGGATTGCTTGAACCACTTTGCTGGAGAAACGGCGATATGCTCCTGCTTGCGGGTTCTCCCCACTCGCCAAAACAACGGCATCCCATATACAACTTTGTGAGCAGGTTTTTAACACATTCCCTTGTTTATTCCTCCTACACAGTTCTGGTTGCTGGGGTACCTAGCAGCTGTTTTAATAATAACGATAATTAATAATTTTATTATTTGTACCCTGCCCAGCTGACTGGGTTGTATTTTGTAAAACTTCTTTCAGAACAACTTTCTATTCCTTTTGTATTGCCAAATCAAAATTCTTTTTTTGCACGAAATCAGGGTGGGGTTGGAGAGCAAAAGCAAAGGAAAAATATCAGGGGGTGGTGGCTTCAGAACTGGGTGGAAGCTCAAAAGGGTATGTAGCAGTTGCAATGTATGGACAATGCAGGAGATTACCAACGGGTTGTGAGCAAGGCTGGGTGGGGTTGCAGAAAAGGAGGTGGGAGGAGGTAAAGGAATGGAATCATAGAATCATAGCGTTGGAAGGGACCCCGAGGGTCATCTATTCCAACCCCCTGTAATGCAGGAATCTCAACTAAAGCATCCATGACAGATGGCCATCCATCTGGAAGTGAAAGTAAAAGCAGGTGCAAAGCAGGGATACAGAACAAAAGAGAGAAGTAGCTTCAGAATGGGGTTGGGACGGTGAAAATCGATTTTAGTAGTTGCATGGGGTGTGTCAGGATGCTATCAGCGACCCCCGGCTGGTTGCCCAGGAAAGTATAAGGAAAAGGAAACGTTTATAACAGTCCTTTTTTATTTCAAAATTTACAGAGAGAGGCTATAGAACCCAGCCTCTTGGACAATAGCATTGTCCCGAGTGAATCTCCACTCCCCAATCTCTCTCACTTCCTCATTTGTCATCATCATCACCTCCTCTACGGGTGCTGCTATGTGCGCTCTGTCTTCGAGTTCTTTGCTCTCCTACTTTTAAGGCTTGCCAGGCTCTGGGAGATGGGGGGTTGCCATGTGTCCTCTTTTTCCAGGACACATCATCTTTTTCAGGGGTAAAATTTCTGTCCGGGTGGATTTTTTAAATTTGCCAAAATGTCTCTTGGCTATACTTTCTGGATGAGACATAGACATAACTGGTGGTTGAAGACTTGCTTTCCTCTTCTCTTCTCCTCCCCCCCGCAATATATCACACGTTCTATAGCAGACATATAGTAAAGGTAAAGGTACCCCTGACCATTAGGCCCAGTCGTTGATGACTCTGGGGTTGTGGCGTTCATCTTGCTCTATAGTCCGAGGGAGCCTGCGTTTGTCCGCAGACAGTTTTTCCAGGTCATGTGGCCAGCATGACTAAGCCGCTTCTGGCGAAACCAGAGCAGTGCACAGAAATGCCATTTACCTTCCCACCAGAGTGGTACCTATTTATCTACTTGCACTTTGATGTGCTTTCGAACTGCTAGGTGGGCAGGAGCTGGGACCGAACAACGGGAGCTCACCTCATCACAGGGTGACCTTATAGGGATATTTAAAATCAGAGTTGTCACAGTGTCCTCCTTTTTGCTCTTCAAAATATGGCAACCTTACAGAGCTAATTTTGGAACTATGCATTTGTATTCTGTTTCACTTAAATTAAGATTATTGATATATACTTCAATTCATTATATGGTGCAATTGACCTCAATGTGCAAATACCAAGATAATAATGGGGGAGGGTGGTTATGCTGTTAGGATACAGAACTCTCACACCAATATCTTTATTTCCATTGAAGGCCAATTAGCAGGATTTCCCCCCCACCCCCACCCCATTTAGAATGCACCTGTAGATTTCAATTATGTGATTTATCTCAAAGAAAAGGCATCACTTACTGTAAGCACAGCCATAGACCTCGATCCTCATTCCAATCCTGCCATTGCGGTTCCAATCCAAAGGGACAAACCGCAGAAATCTTGCTTTGATGGAATGTTGGAGATTATAAGTTACCACACTGTCTGCATTGGTGTTTCCTGAAAAAGCCTGAAAAGGACAATTTAAAAGTCAGCATTTGCTGTATGGCTTTATTTCTTAAACCTTGACATGGAAACCTTTTTCCTTGTATGCTCTGGGAACCTTTGCTAAAAGCTTGGTGAGGTGTAACTGTACTCCTGTAAGATGTCTCATTGGGTAGATATAACCTCAGACTTAGATCTGGTTCAGATGATCACATTAAACAGAGTTCACGTGATGGCAACGCACCACAGAGAACATTCTTGGGTTTCTACCCTCTCCCACTCTATCTTTCAATATGTGTGCAATGGAGGAGAGGGAAAGCTTCTACTTTCACCGTTAAGGACAAAACATAACTATCATACGATGTCGAAACTCAGGAAACTGTGGGTTTCTTCTAACCAAAGTTAGATGACAAACCAGAATCAGAAACCGTAGCTGAATCCCACTGGGTTTAAACCATCTTTGATTAGGGCAAACCTCAGTTTCTCATTCAGATGTAACAGAATTGTGATTTGTTCTTAAAGTGAATTTTCATTCACACATGAATGAGAAGGAGTGGGTGAAAAGGAAAATATGAGCCTGAGGTCATGCTATGGTTTACTCGATCACCTGAGATGAATAATAGAATATGGGGTTTTTTTCCCTCTGAAGCATGAAAGGTACATTCCTATTCTGCTAATCTTTTCTTTTTTTAAATGCACTGATGTCAATGGGAGTAGGACCACGTTCACTCTCATTTTACAGTTCCTTTAATACAGTATGTGGCAGCTGAAGAAATGATGCTTTTGAATTATGGTGCTGGGGGAGACTCTTGAGAGTCCCATGGACTGCAAGAAGATCAAACCTATCCATTCTTAAGGAAATCAGCCCTGAGTGCTCACTGGAAGGACAGATCCTGAAGCTGAGGCTCCAATACTTTGGCCACCTCATGAGAAGAGAAGACTCCCTGGAAAAGACCCTGATGTTGGGAAAGATGGAGGGCACAAGGAGAAGGGACGACAGAGGACGAGATGGTTGGACAGTGTTATCGAAGCTACTAACATGAGTCTGACCAAACTGCCAGAGGCAGTGGAAGACAGAAGTGCCTGGCGTGCTCTGGCCCATGGGGTCACGAAGAGTCGGACATGACTAAACGACTAAACAACAAAAAGGAATGAAGCCATTTTGTGTTTTATTTTTGGATTGTAAATTTATTGCTTTTTGTTTTTGTTGATTTTCTTTCTGGAAGTGTCAACTTTTCAGCCTCGTTCATTTAACCTAACACTTAAGTGAAAATTGAAAATTTATGCAAGAAAAGGGTGATGACAGTGATTTTCCAGTACGATGATGTGTTAGGACCAGAAAGAATGGCATATTTAGTTTCATAATACTTTAAACATTGCAAAAGAATGTTAATGTGGCTAGGGATGCACACAGCCCTCCTTCCAGGTAAACCATGCATTCCAGATCTGCTTCAAAATCAATTTATGGGGCAGGGCTAATGTTTAACTGGGTTAGAAAAACCTAGTTAGAATCATTTTCTTACCAACTGCAGGGTGGGGGGTACTGCTTTGTTTATTGGACTGTTAAAATCTCCTTTGCACATTCTATAAATCATTTTTATTAAAGTTTCCAAATTAACAATTCAATCAAATCATATTCAGTATACCAAATTATACATATGCAAATCATATAATCCAAATATTCTGCCAAATTATAATTTATTTTTGGGGGGACTCCCCATGCTTTAAGTTTTGGAAGGCTCATCATCATCTTAATTCCACTGTATGTCATATTCTTTCTGATGTTCTCCAATTTGCACATTCTAAGGCAGAGAGCCTTCTCGGTAGTGGTGCCCACCCCATGGAATGCCCTCCCATCAGATGTCAAGGCAATAAGCAACTATCTGATGTTTAGAAGGCATCTGAAGGCAGCCCTGTTTAGGGAAGCTTTTAAAGACTGGTGTTTTCTTGTATTTTTAATCTTTTGTTGGAAGCTGCCCAGAGTGGCTGGGGAAACCCAGGCAGATGGGCGGGGTATAAATGATAAATTATTATTACTGTTACTATGAGGCCCAGCAATAAAGGAGGAAGTAAAACCTCCTCTCCTTTCGTTGCTGGCTCTCATTTATGCTGGGCTGCAGTTGAGGTGGCACGACAGAAGCCGAGTCTTGGCCAGGGAGAAGTAAGGAGGGAACCATAGCCTGCTGAGCCCAGACTGTGCTGCTGCTGGTCGTAAACCAGGCGGTTGTCACAGCAAGGTGGCCTTGGGATCAGTCACAAAGAGGACTGGTGGGGAGCTAATTGTGGAGTGGCGGGGCTTGGGATTCCATCCTTCTGGGTGTTTGGCTCAGTTCGGTTTGGGATTCAGCTGGGGCACAGTCCACAAGTGTCCCGGAGGAAAACGGGACACCCCTTTTTCTCATGCGACAACATGGTGGCCACGGTGGTCACGTGACTCACACGGGAGTGTGGGCGGGAAGATGCGTGTCTTGGTTTTGGGACTCAAAGATGTTGGGGAGTATGCCAGCGCGCACAACATTTGTGCTACCTATAAATAGTAAAATGGATAAATTGAAATTCTTGAGCCCGGCTGTGCCTTCCATTCATCACGTCAAAGCCTTGTTGTGAATTCCAGGCTTGGACTTTTCGAAGCTCTCAAGCAACATGCAGTGGGGGGTCATAATCAAGCACACAGGGAAATAAAAACTCCACAGCATCATTTTCTCTATCTATACACTGCTTATCTCTGCTTATATTTCCTTTGGCAGCTAATTGTTGCTAAGTGTTGAGAGGAGAAGGAACAGCTACCAAGGAGAGATAAGATAGTAGAGATGAACAATGGCTGGAGATGGCTGATCAAGGTCTTCTGCTTTCCTGTGTGCTTATCTGCAATCCTGTTCCCTTTAACTGTTTCTGGTGGTGAGTTCCAGCATTCTCAACAGTGATGTTTACTTTTGACATAATAAATGTAGAACGTAGTCAGGTTTGAACAGAGGTTGTTTAATTGTCCTTTATGCCTTTTTACTGTGAATTCCACAGGTGACAAATCATGTCCTCCCTAAAAGAGGGCATGCGTTGCGGTGAGACCTGGAGACTGACCTCCTGGTTGTGGGTGGGTCCTATTGGATAGCCACAACTCCCAATTGGTAGGTTCCTTGTTGCTGGGTTTAATCTGGCCAATGGGGTGCAGTCTAAACAGATCCGAGGGACCTATATGTACCCATGCACTTGTCTTTTGGCTCATGCATCGGAACACCCACCCACCTCTCCCTACTTTTAGGGCATTTTGTTATTGACCTTGCTATGCCGCCATGTGTCGTCTGTCATTGGGACAGGGGCACGGCAGGAATTTCCCCCACTTGGCTGATTGGCTGTTGCCATTTGGGTTTTGCCTGCCGCGTAGCAAATTGTCACAACTTGTAAGGTTGTGGATAGGCACTGGTTCAGGTGATAGGGATGGGAGAATGGTCTCGCCATCCCTATGTGAAGGGTATTCCGTTAAAGGAATCCAGGGACTCAACTTGGTTTGGTCAACCCCTGAGAGGGGGTTGTGCCCGTGCCTGAGTCCAGGGGAGCATCTGGGGAGTGAACAGAGTCTGTTCCCAGGCTTTTCACCTGCCTCAGGTGTTCACCCTTGGCTGACCTATGATAGAGCTCTGGGTCAGTGCTACCTGCAAGGGTGTAGGGAGCTAGTTGAACCAGAGCCTATGCAACCACTCACTTTTCTGTAATCAATAAAGTTGTGGCCTAAATTCTGCCAAAAACCAAAACTAAAATTTGAGTCAAATGTGTGTTTATTTAGGGGGGAGGTCTCTGGGTCTAAACACGCAATAAACATTGCTTATTTAAAGCGCACATGCATTGTTTTTTGCAAACAATATGGCTTTATACTTTTTATGCTGTAACACATGCAATTGTTTTCCCAATTGCTCAAATGGAAAGAGAAGCTTTTTGGGCCAGCGCAGGTGGTTCCCCACCACAGGGCACCAAGCCAAGAGGGGACAAAATTGAGAAGATCCATAATTGAGAAGATCCATTTGGGGGAACAGAATTTTGTTCTTGTACAAGGTACAATATTACGAAAGATTACTAAAGGCTGCCCATGATGCCAGTGGATGCCATGGAAATGCCTGCTTGCATGGGAGTTTAATCATCATCATCATCTTCCTTCCAGATAAATCTCAGGTAACCTTAATAAATTTCCTGTTGCATCAAATTAAAAAGGAAATACTTCACTCCATTTTCTACTCATAACGACCAGTTCCATTTCCCAAAAATGAACTATCCAATATTGTTCTAAATATTTGTTCAATATATGTAAGAGGTATTTTACATATTTAGAATTCAATTGTTCATTGAATAAATGCTCAATTTAATCACAAAATAAAAGCATCTTTTCCTATGAAAATCAATTTGCAAATCTATGATTTAAATTATCTTCATCTCCAGTACGTTTCCATTGCCACAAAAGGCACTTGCAGCCAGAGAGTGCAATTATTATTATCTAAATGAAACGAAGGATATTTTTGCTAATGGATATGGTACTGGCATTTCTCATTTCATCTTTATCATGCAGCCAAGTAAGGTTTATATAGCTAATCACATAAGTATCTATAATATCATAGCACTCTCCACCCCTCCCTTCAAGATACTAAAAATCACTGAACAGCTTGTGAACATAGCTGTTAGTGCTAACCTATAATGCTAATAGGTGTTAGAACTAAATCTTTAAAGGCAGTCAATGGCAAGTCTTATAGACATGCTACTACTCTGAGTGAAGACCGCAGACACAGGAAGCACCAAAGGTCAGAGGCTGGTCTTTATTGGCTCCCAGGAAATGTCTCTGGCAAGAGACTACACTTTGAGGGGTGCGGGGAGACAGAGCATTTTGTATTGTCTCTGCTGCGGCTTGCATTTTTGCTGCTCATGGACTGCAAGAAGATCAAACCTATCCATTCTGAAGGAAATCAGCCCTGAGTGCTCACTGGAAGGACAGATCCTGAAGCTGAGGCTCCAGTACTTTGGCCACCTCATGAGAAGAGAAGACTCCCTGGAAAAGACCCTGATGTTGGGAAAGATGGAGGGCACAAGGAGAAGGGGACGACAGAGGACGAGATGGTTGGACAGTGTTCTCGAAGCTACCAACATGAGTCTGACCAAACTGCGGGAGGCAGTGGAAGACAGGAGTGCCTGGCGTGCTCTGGTCCATGGGGTCACAAAGAGTCAGACATGACTAAATGACTAAACAACAACAACAACAACCGTGAGAAACAATTAACAGCAAAAACATTCTGTTCATACCAAGAGGACAGTTGGAGGAGAGGGAGTTCAGCTACAATTCTATCCCCCACTCCCCATTTTTGCACCTTCCATAGTCCATTAGAATTACTCATGGGATCACCGTTTAAATTTTCATGTTAAATATTGTTCAGCTGACTGTTCTCTTTACATATAGGTAAAGGTAAAGGGACCCCTGACCATTAGGTCCAGTCGTTTCCGACTCTGGGGTTGTGGCGCTCATTTCACGTTACTGGCTGAGGGAAGCCGGCGTACAGCTTCCGGGTCATGTGGCCAGCATGACTAAGCCGCTTCTGGCGAACCAGAGCAGTGCACGGAAACGCCGTTTACCTTCCTGCTGGAGCAGTACCTATTTATCTACTTGCACTTTGACGTGCTTTCAAACTGCTAGGTGGGCAGGAGCTGGGACCGAACAACGGGAGCTCACCCTGTCGCGGGGATTCGAACCGCCAACCTTCTGATCAGCAAGCCCTAGGCTCTGTGGTTTAACCCACAGCACCACCCGAGTCTCTTTACATACTACGGTCTTATTCTCTCATGACTGTGGAAAATTTACAATCCTATCATACCTCTCCTTTTTTAAAAAAAGGCCTTGAACCTGCCATGCACTCCCACAGAGTTGAACGCCACTAAATTATACAGACAGAATATTTACTACACTTCAGAGTGTTAGAATACAATCTGTCGTGTAATGACACAAAGCAGGTATATAAAACATGCTGTCTTTGAAAAGCAGTTGGTGTTCCACATGCCCAGCATAAAAGCAGACGAATTGATAACTTAGTTATCATCACAGTTTTGAAATATGTCACTCTTGTGCGGCTGAAAAAGAACAGACGGGGGTAACAGACTAGTACCAAAGAACTACCCAGTCTGCAAATATGTCTTTAGTCAGGCTACTGCTTCTGGCTAATAATTTCATTACCCCAACCAAATGCTGAAACTTATAATAATTCTAAGGTCCCAAATATAAAATAAACATTCATAAATGTACAAGGCAAATACATATATAAGTATACAAACTACTTGTCTGAAATAGTACAGGAGAGCAATCCTGAAGTCATTTTGATTCTCCCAAACCATTTTGACTCTCCCAAATTGACCTCAACTATTTCTCTGCAAGGAGGGAGGAAATGGGAAAGTCTCCCCATTGTCTTTCGCTTACCTGTCTTAAGGGCGTATTTGTGTATGAATAGGGTGAGCCTGTGACCTGGATTCAGGAATTAAAAGTATTTACCATCACAAAAGAGTGGCCAGGCTGCCTAGGTAAAGCAATCAGTCACCATTAACAGAGATTCTGGCAAACAGGAGTTCTGCTGTAGACTGCCTCCTGTGATGTATTTGTGCTGTAGACCATCTCCTTCTGCGATGTATGTATGATGTTTTGGGGAGGTGGTCTTGAGTTACAGTGTGGGCAATTTCAAAAGTCTATATAAGTGCTTGTGCAATTGTTCGGAGTTCCTCCTTCCTCCTGCATGGGGATGCTGTTGCAACGGTTTAATAAAGATCAGGCTTACTAGCCGCTTTGCTTCTGAATATTCTCTGGTTGGCCTTTTATTTTCTCCTACCAATAGGGACTCTATACGGGCTTCTGGATACCCCATAAGGAAAAGGAGCAGGTTTTTTTCCCTTGTAACAGTGCAATCAATAAATCTCTACTTTGCATGGAACTCTGGTAAATTCCAGTGAGACTTAGACAAGACCTGTACCAAATACATTTCCCCTTATTTACACAAAAATATATAGAAGTAATGATCTAAAACTCATATACTTGAAAGTGATAATCTAATGACCTAAACTGTGCTAATCACACTGCAGATTGACTAATTTAATTTTATGCTCCCTACACAACAGCCTTGTGACAATCTTTGTATTATATAACTCAGACCTGTGTTTGTCTGAAATCTTGTGTACAGGGACAATTCTTAAAACTGTTCAGTTTCAATAGGTTTCAAACAGCCAGGAAGAGCAATCCAAAGTATAGGAGGCCAGTATAATTTATGTCAGGGTAGATTATGGCACTGCAATTTCCCCCTATTCCAAACTCAGTTCAGAAGCTGGGCTACCGCAGGCCGCGCCAAACTGAGCCTGGGAAAACACGCATTTAAAACTAGCTGGCCCAGCCACACCTTGCTGTGGGTCTCCCCCTTCCCATATGGCCAAAGAATGTAGTGTCCAAATTTGAAGGCAACCGGTCAAGTGGTTATGGAGCAAGGCCATCGCATCCGCGCACCCATCTTGAACATTTATATCTATATAGATAGATAGGATAATGCTATCCTTTTTGCAAGAAGAAGAAGAGGAAGAGGGGGAGGAGTAGGAGGAAGAGGAGGAGTTTGGATTTGATATCCTGCTTTATCACTACCCTAAGGAGTCTCAAAGCAGCTAACATTCTCCTTTCCCCCCACAACAAACACTCTGTGAGGTGAGTGGGCTGAGAGACTTCAGAGAAGTGTGACTAGCCCAAGGTCACCCAGCAGCTGCATGTGGAGGAGTGGAGACACGAACCCGGTTCCCCAGATTACAAGTCTACCGCTCTTTACCACTACACCACACTGGCAAATGTAAATTCCATCATGTGTCCAACCTGAGCTATATCTGTCCCTGCCCTGCCTGGCCCTGCCACCACACCCATAGAAAGCTCCTTTTTCTGGACTTAACCCAAGCTCTACTGAGCAGGGTTTGGCTGAGCCATGATGAAGGACTTACAGTGGTATATCTCCGAATGAGCCAAGTTGAAGGACTTCATCTGGCAAAGCCACAGCTCATCCCAAACTCAGCCAGAGATCTGCCTATTCCAAACTCTGCTTATCCCGATGGATCTTAAGTTTGGTTTGCTCCCTAATCAGAATTTGGTTGATCTGATTGACATCCTATGCCCTTTTAAAATGTGGCTCTTTTTTGGGGAGGGTGTTATTGGGTTGTTGTTGTTTTTGATCATATATATTGTGGTTTCATGTTGGTCTTGTTCTGAGACCTCCGGGTATAAGGCGGTATATAAATTCAATAAATAATAATAATAAAATAATGGAGCCAAAGGTTTAGCACCTCTGGAAATAAGCAAACCCAGTAGGTTGATCATAATACTCCTCAAATACAGCGTCCAAAAAGAAAAATGGCTGTTATGTATCACAAAGCGAAAAAGGTAAAACTGCAAAAGGTGGTGAGATCTAATGACTTCTGTACAATGTGGTATATCCCTTTACTTTTCATATAAGCGGTAATTCATGCATTTCTGAATCATTTCTGAAAGCATTACATTCAATAAGCTCTCCTTTTCTTTGCAATTACTATTGAATTCTGTGACACTTAAACAACTTCAATGAAACACATTTTTTTATGAAAAGCAAATGCTTTTTTCAATAAACAGAATTGTCAGAAAAGTTCACCTAAAGCGATATTACACTATGATAATGGGTGTTTCTGTTCAAATAAAAAAGTCCAAGGCATTTTGAGGTAAACAAAAAAAACCATTTGGATAAGAGTAGCAGTATTTCTCAGTGGGGCTCAGAAAATCATTTTTTTTCCTTTTCTTATTTTTATAGCACACAATCACCATGGTAGGCTTCAGAAGGAAAGAGGAGATTTTCCTGAATTGACTTTTGCATTGTCAGCCCACATAATTCATTAGTTAGACATGGTCAATAGGCTAAAGTCAGGCATGCTTGTATTTAAAAAGCTGCTAATTTTGAAAGCATATTGTTGCCAATCTGTTTGGATGTGCAATTTCACACAGCAGAATGACTATAGATTTAGATGGATAGCTTGCATGCCGTATTTTCTACTTGAAGTTTCCTCACCTATGACCTCATGACAGAACTGCCTCATCAGTATCAATCTTGCTTCACTCCATCATTTTTCTGATGACTGATGCACCACCTCCCAGAGATGCTTGAGGAAGCCAACAGTTTTGAATTCCTGTAGGAAATCACTTGACCCATATGTTCAGATCAGAGCATAGCATAGCCATGAAACTGATTTCACACTTTTGCAGTGCATTTCTCAACAGCTTCAAGTACAAAAATATGCATCTAAATACTTATTTTGAGAGATCATTCACATATAAATATCCTGTCTATATATTTATAAAGTGAAGTTTCATAGAAAATATAGCAAGGTGGTATGCAATGTAAAAACAAATACTACAATAGCAAAAAAAAAACAACATCTCTAATGTATCAATACAAACATCAGTGACTTATAATGTATCAGATAATATCAAAATTATGTGAGTGTGTGAGAGTCAGGAGCTCAGTTCACACATTCTTTTTCAGATCTTTTTGGACAGGGCTGAAGCTTGGAAGATAATTGATTCCTTTGTAAAAAGAATAATTGCCTAGATATTTACCTTTTAACAAACTCATCACTGCCAACAGACAACTCTGAACCATCATAGTCCGTTCCCAGATGCTTTAGAGGGAGGGAAACCCCAAGTGATTTTTTTCTTGAGGCAGGAGGCAGCAAACTCCAAAGTAAAGGTGTGGTAGCTTCTTGAGCTATCAAGCTTACTCTATGGAATCTCTCGTTCCCACCGACATCTGAGGCACAATTGGTGGTGACACGAGAGAGAGCTTTTCCCATGGCTGTTCCCATATTGGGGAATTCCCTCCCAAGAGAGGTTAGATTGGCTTCCTCTTTCTTATCTTTCCACCAGCAGGCTAAGACTTTCCTATTTAGGAAGATCTTTGAAAGCTAAGGTGTAGATGGGTTGCCTGGGGTGTTAGGTGAGGGGTAGTAGGTAAAAAAGGTAAAGGACCCCTGGACGGTTAAGTCCAGTCAAAGGCGACTGTGGGGTTGCAGTGCTCATCTCGCTTTCAAGCTGAGGGAACCGGCGTTTGTCCACAGACAGCTTTCTGGGTCATGTGGACGGCATGACTAAACCACTTCTGGCACAACTGTGATGGTAACCAGAGTGCACAGAAATGCTGTTTACCTTCCTGCTGCAGCGGTACCTATTTATCTACTTGCACTGGTGTGCTTTCAAACTACTAGGTTGGCAGGAACTGGGACATAGCAACAGGAGCTCACCATGTTGTGGGGATTCAAACTGCCAACCTTCTGATTGACAAGCTCAAGAGGCTACGTGGTGAAACATTGTGCTCCTTCTGGGGTAGCTTGCCCATGTTTGGTCCCCTCCCTGCACTCAGCTCTCACTTGCGGCTCCTAGAAGCAGTCACCATGTGACAGCAGCCACACCCCAGGAATGGCTTCGACTGGCTGGCTAAACCAGGTGGGGGTAGCTGGTGGGTCTCAAACCCTCAGTGAATTTGGGACTTTCCTTGCATGCAATGCCAGGCTCGGATGGATTCAGCAGATGAGATCAATAGCAGGTCCAATGATCAAGAGGGTGGTTTCTGCACATGCTGTAGAGGGAAGTGAGGGGCAGATGGAGCTAATCATATTGGGAAGGTAGTCCATCTAGGTGAAGGAAAACTCTGATCCTAAATCTCTGCTGCCTTGTGGGATATCTTTGGGAGAAGATAAGGCTAAGGAGTAAACCCCACACAAATCCAGAATGGAGTCCCTAAGATGGTTGGGTGGTGCCTTGCACACCTCCTTCCAGCAACTCCTGCAGCCAAGCTGGTGCCAAATTCATTGCTCTGCTTTCCTTTGGACCACATAAGTGAGGCCAAGGGGGGCGGGTTCTTGTCATAGAGGCAACCCTGGCAATTCAGGAGGTCACTTTGGTGCAGCTACTGCATCAGTTTGACTTCATCCCTGGAGTCGTACTCCATTTTCTCTCGAGACAGATAGGGTTGCCAGGTCTGCTTCCAAAAAATAGTGGACAAGCAGGGGTGGGGTTAAATTAAATTAAATTATATATTTTCTTACAAACATTTTAACACGTATTAAAATACCATTTCATCATAAAGCTTTTGAATAAAAAAAGTCCACTATTTTGTGAAAAAAATAGTGAACATAATGTGAAAAAGTGGACTGTCCACTCAAATAGTGGACACCTGGCAACCCTAGAGACAGATGGAATCTAAACAAGAAGAACAAGATGATGTTGACCAATGGGCCAATGGGTCAGAGCACACTGTATTTTAATGCTGGCTCTAAGTGTATTTTGATGTATTTTAACTAGTTTTTATTGCTTTGCATTTTATAACGATATTTTTAAATGTAAGCTGCCTTGAATCCCAACTTGGGGAAAGTCAGGATATAAATGAATAAGCAATCTATCGCAGTGCAAGTGTGATATAAATGAATGGTTGAGCCTAACATACCAATTAGGAATCCCCATCTTGATGCTTTTATTGCATCTTCTTCAGTAAGCACTAGATACCCCAGCCCTTCTGTTATTGATTATGCTGCTAATTAACATGGCTTACTCTTCCTAGAACGTGGGTGGCACTGTGGTCTAAACCACTGAGCCTCTAGGGTTTGCTGATCAGAAGGTCAGCAGTTTGAATCCCTGTGATGGAGTGAGCTCCCGTTGCTCTGTCCCAGCTCCTGCCAACCTAGCAGTTCAAAAGCATGCCAGTGCAAGTAGATAAATAGGTACTGCTGCAGTGGGAAGGTAAATGGTGTTTCCATGAGCTCTGGCACTCGTCACAGTGTCCCGTTGCACCAGAAGCAGTTTAGTCATGCTGGCCACATGGACAGCTGTCTGAGGACAAACTCCGGCTCCCTTGGCCTGAAAATGAGATGAGCGGTGCAACCCCATAGTTGCCTTTGACTTGACTTGAGCGTCCAGGGGTCCTTTACCTTTTACCTTACTCTTCCTAGAACGTGTTTTACCATGATCCTAGAGCAGCAGTGAGATGCAAAGTAAAATGATTTGTAACCACTAGAGGTCATTCTGGTACACCAAGACAGGCTTGCTTTACGGGAATCAGTATTCCTATTCATACAGTAATATTTTCCCTTTGTTTGCACCTTTTTGCATTGTCAATGTCATAATGACAGCAAACTAAACAAACAAAGACCTTAGGTGGCCAGACTCCAAAGATGCATTAACGCAGGAGAAAACAATGCCTGCAGCTGAAAAATTTCTTTTTTCTTTCCCTGAAGAAGTTCCCACTGCAGAATTGACAAGGAAAGCTCCAGCCAAATAATAATAATAATAATAATAATAAATTTTTATTTATACCCCGCCCTTCCCAGCCAAAAACCGGGCTCAGGGCGGCTAACACTAATTAAAATCACAGCAAAAACATAAAAACAATCAATTTAAAATACAGATTAAAATACAAATTTAAAAATTCAAAATTAAAACTGCAGTCTCATTTTCAAATAGCCCACCAATAAAAGAATGAAGCATAACTATCAAACAGAAACCAACCCAAAGGCCAGGTGGAACAGCTCCGTCTTGCAGGCCCTGCGGAAAGATGCCAAATCCCACAGGGCCCTGGTCTCTTGTGATAGACTGTTCCAATACCGAGAAAGCCCTGGCCCTACATGGTTCTCTCATTATGTGCTTGTGTCCCTTGTTTGGACCTCAGCTGACCCGCCACCATAAAGTTTGCACGCCACAAGCAGACACAAAATTCATTTATTTATACAGCATTTGTAGGGGGCGGGACTTCAAACCTCAAATGGAAGGAAAGGAATACAAGCTACGGGCCACTCAAAGAAATAAGGAGGTGAATTTTATCATCCTTCTTTATCATTCATGACTGGTTTGGCTCAACATCCCTGTGTATGAAGTGAACATATGTAGTTGTTTCATACTTAGACTATTGGTCCAGCTAGCTTAGCATCTCTACTCTGAATTGTGTGGCTTTCCTGTAGGCAGCCTAACTCTGTCCCCATTCCATTTTTGCTCAGTCTTACTCATCCTTAAAGAAATCAGCCCTGAGTGCTCACTGGAAGGGCAGATCCTGAAGTTGAGGCTCCAGTACTTTGGCCACCTCATGAGAAGAGAAGACTCCCTGGAAAAGACCCTGATGTTGGGAAAGATGGAGGGCACAAGGAGAAGGGGACGACAGAGGATGAGATGGTTGGACAGTGTTCTCGAAGCGACTGGCATGAGTTTGGCCAAACTGCGGGAGGCAGTGGAAGATAGGGGTGCCTGGCGTACTCTGGTCCATGGGGTCATGAAAAGTCGGACACGACTGAACGACTGAACAACAACAACACTGTCTGATCCATCACATTTTGTGCAGATTTTTACTTGCAAAAAAATTAAATTTTAAAGATTTTGCATGCACTTCTAACATAAAACACATTCCCCCATGCTTTCCTATGCAGTCATCCCTTTAGGAATGTATTCTGTATGCATTTTTATATAAAATACACACTGTTTGCACATCGAAACTGCATTGCAAAACCCAAATGGATACATACTCTCAATGGCATTCCAATCTGCAAGCAGATCTGGGAGAGTTGGACTGCGTCAATGTGCTGCGAACAGCAGAACAAACAAATTCAAATTTAATCCCTACTCTCAGGCAGGGTTTTCTCTTGGACAGGAATATTTACCAACCCTGCAAGGATACTTGGTATTTTGAAACCTGGGACCTTCAGCAGGCAAAACACATGCCTTACCACACTTTCTCCCAAACACAGAGATATTCTGTTTCTACTCTATACTGCAGAATGTCAAATTCAGTTACCTTGCCATTCAATTTCAGATAGTTTACTGCTACTATGGCTTGCCTTTATCAGTTTGTTTTGCCCTTTTTAATGACCGTGGTGAATTTTTCATAGTTCAAATGATAACATGTTTTTATGTATCTGAGGTGCTTTCTGTTTCCTACCAGCGGTGCAGATGAAAAGAAATAATGCATTCATTTAAGAAAGCAATGAGCGATACATACTGTTTTATGATGTAAGGCTAACAAAGTGCCTGTAACCGTACCAGATAATGATTGGGATGCTTATTTCTTGATAGGAATATAAAAGAATAGGTGGAAATTACTGGGGAACACTGTATCGCACACAGTTCCTCACTTTATTCTGAAAATGGAATTAAATGACCAGAAAGAAAGAACCTCATTAAATATGCAACACAAAAATTGTGATGGAAATGGTTTGTAACTCTAACGTCCAGAGGGTCACAGGCAATAAAATAGTGGAATAAAAAAGGTTTCATATTCAATTTATAGCTGTAGCCTAGCATTTATAATGCAAAAGCTTGAGCTTCCAAGCAAACAGCAGTGTGTGAATCTTTTTGTAATTAATTTATTATGCTGAACCTGCAATGTTGGACAACTCAGAATATTAATAGTAATCATAGCAATATTTTGCATTTGCAGAATAGGCCAAGAAAGTGCAGGGAATTAATTGCCTGTTAGAAAAAAAAACGTGTGTGTGTGTGTGTGTGTGTGTGTGTGTGTGATTCTTCCTTCTTTGGGGAGCAAGCCTTTAAATGAACTATTGTCTTGCTGACTCTACAAGTGTTAGGATGCAATCTTATACACCTTTGCTTGGAGGTAAGTGCTATTGAACCAAGTATCATCATCATCAAGCTATGTTCTGGGCAGATCTGGAGTGCTGTAGCACCACTAGGGATAGGCCAATAATTCAACGTGAGCTCCTTGACTATGCAAGTAACCTTGCTTGAATTTTTGTTACCAGGATTGGAAGGGGCACACAGAGGCGGATTTAGGGGAGTGTGACTGGTTCAGTCGCACTGGGCACAGGGCCTCAGGGGAGGCCCAGGGGGCAACACAACTATGAGGTAGAATGGAAGGTGAGAGGCAGAGGAGGCTGAATTTTGGTGTCACCCAGGGCGCAGCTGAAATTTGAGACCCCAAAATCCACCACTAGAGCACAGCCTGCAGTTAGCAAGATTCCCACTTTGATTCTTCCCTATCCGAACACGGGAGCACCAACTGTCTGCATTTCTCATCCATCTATCATTCTAAGATCTCCCACAAGAATATCTGTTTATGGAAGAGGAGAATAGCGGCAGATGCAATGCCTTTAGAACTGAAAAAGGCAAGGACCAAGGATTGCAGCAAACTGTATATATTCCAGAACTTGTGCAGTTAATCCAGAAAACAGACAGAATACAACAGAGGTTGGGACAATATAAAAAAAGATTGAGAGTAAAGAGTTTCTAGAAGCTTGTAGAAGCACGTCAAAAGGCTGCAGTAGTTTTCAAATGAAAGTTGAATCCTTTTTATCCTATTCCTTTTGAGATAAAAATGATGCTAACTGTGACAGATTTCTGAGTCCAGCCAACGTGTAACTGTTCAGAAAAGTGTATTTTTAGTACTTTCACCAGTGCCTGTAACTACTCCCTTGCTATAACAGAATCCCTAGCCTATAAAAAATATTGTGATTATTGCACTGAAGACTGTAATAAAATCATCATCACCGATGGAGTCATTGCTGAAATGTCTTGTAATATTCACAAACATCACAAACATTCTACTTGGTGAGGAGAGATCCTTACCAAATGTTGAATATTAGTGACGTCTTACTCGGTTTGCTTTTTTGTGAATAAGAATCATAAAAGGGAGGAAAATAAAATCAAAATCAAACATTAGCAAAGCACAAGCTGCCACTGAAATCTATGCTGAAACACAAGGTATTTTTTCTTCTGTATGAAATAGTGAAGAATCATAAAGCACACATGCTCCTATTTTTGTTTACATATAAAAGGTGCACACAGATTTATTAAGAGAAAGGATAGCTTGCCAAGCTGATTTGTCATATGACATGTTTACCTGATTCATATACCACAGGATGTCATTTTAAATGACATAACACCATCTGAGGAGAGGAATGAGAGAGGTTCAATCTGTTGCACAATTAAAATGCAGAACATGGAGCAGAAAAATCTTTGCAGATTATGCTCTTGAAGGTAACAATCCACATGGCCATTAGAAAAGGGAAGGGTGCACATGGCCGATTTTAATATATTTGTAGTAGCTGCACCGAGGATGTGGACAGGCTGCCTGGGTAAGTGAAACCAACCACCTGTCTCCTTGATCCTTGCCTATCGTGGCTTATAAAAGCTAGCCGGGAAGGGCTGGATGATGGGCTTTGCGGGGTGGTGAATGCTTCTTTCTGTGAGAGAGCCTTCCCAGACCCGCTGAAAGAGGCGCTTCTTAAAAAAAAAAATCTTTAGATGTGGCCAATATGGCCAACTTAGAAGAGGAGGAGGAGGAGGAGGAGGAGGAGGAGGAGGAGGAGGAGGAGGAGGAGGAGGAGTTTGGATTTGATATCCTGCTTTATCACTACCCAAAGGAGTCTCAAAGCGGCTAACATTCTTCTCCTTTCCCTTCCTCCCCCACAACAAACACTCTGTGAGGTGAGTGGGGCTGAGAGACTTCAAAGAAGTGTGACTAGCCCAAGGTCACCCAGCAGCTGCATGTGGAGGAGCGGAGACACGAACCTTCCCCAGATTACGAGTCTACCACTCTTAACCACCACACCACACTGGCTCTCTCCTGGGGACAGGAGGCAGGCAGGTGTAGAGGACTCCCTGGTCCTGAATGGGGTAACTGTGCCCTGAAGGACCAGGTGTGCAGCCTGGGAGTCATTTTGGACTCACAGCTGTCCATGGAGGTGCAGGTTAATTCTGTGTCCAGGGCAGCTGTCTACCAGCTCCATCTGGTACGCAGGCTGAGACCCTACCTGCCCGGACTGTCTCGCCAGAGTGGTGCATGCTCTAGTTATCTCTCGCTTGGATTACTGCAATGTGCTCTATGTGGGGCTACCTTTGAAGGTGACCCAGAAACTACAACTAATCCAGAATGTGGCAGCTAGACTGGTGACTGGGAGCGGCCGCCGAGACCACATAACACCGGTCTTGAAAGACCTACATTGGCTCCCAGTATGTTTCCAAGCACAATTCAAAGTGTTGGTGCTGACCTTTAAAGCCCTAAACAGCCTCGGTCCAGTATACCTGAAGGAGCCTCTCCACCCCTATCGTTCTACCTGGACACTGAGGTCCAATGCTGAGGGCCTTCTGATGGTTCCCTCACTGCAAGAAGCCAAGTTACAGGGAACCAGGCAGAGGGCCTTCTCGGTAGTGGCACCCGCCCTGTGGAACACCCTCCCACCAGATGTCAAAGAGAAAAACAACTACCAGACTTTTAGAAGACATCTGAAAGCAGCCCTGTTTAGGGAAGCTTTTAATGTTTGACAGACTATTGTATTTTAACATTCTGTTGGAAGCTGCCCAGAGTGGCTGGGGAAACCCAGCCAGATGGGCGGGGTATAAATAATAAATTATCATCATCATCATCATCATCATCATCATCATCATCATCATCATCTTGGTTGCCTATGCAGCCTCTGTTTCTTTAAGAGAGCCTAGACACATTGAATTTTATATTTTATTCCAATTTTTAAAAAGATTTTAAAATGCTATCATGTATGTTTAAATGTCTTCTACATGGGCTTTATGGATTGGATAGTCACCTCATTTCACATCCAACTGAATACAGAAGTCAGCCTGTCAATCTCTCTTATTGTTTTCCACCCTTCTTTGCTGTCCCATAGTGATCCCTGATCCGCAAATTATCTACTGAACCGTCACCAACTGTAGCCCCTCAAAAACTCCCCTACGTTGTCCCCTGATGGCACTTGTGGGAGCCATCAAGCCATTCTGAAAGAAAAGATAGCATGAACCTTCACAGTGAAACTCATAATTTGCCCTTCTGAGAAAGGATGATAAATAAATATGGATCTTTACAAGCTCTGCTTGTAGCATCCCAGAGCGGCTGATCCACAGCTGAGGCTGGTTACAGAGGTTGACAGCTGCTACAGCTTAATCTCATTAACCTCATGTAAATTTTTCAGTAATAAACATGAGGCAACTGTATTAAGGCACATCTAAATCCATGTAAGGAAGACCCCTGTAGTTAATTACCAGTACTCTTGACATGAAGAAACTTCATCATGAGTCTCAGTCATAATAATTTACATCTTGGGTGGCTCAGAGAACTCTGAAAATGGAGAGGTGGAATCTTTCCATCATGCAGCCAATTTTATTTTCAAATTAGTCTATGTTCTCATCTCCTGTTGAACATCAATATTCTCAGTGATTCCAGTGCAAGCATGGCATTTTAATTAAAAAGAGGATCTCCATGGCCATGTTTTCCCTGGCTTTCATTGTCTGTTCATCATGCATCACATGGAAAAGATAACACAATTTCTTCACATCCATATCAGCAATGATTATGAAGCTTCACATGGGGCAATTGTTTTGCATGGCAGTTGTGGCAGCAATGGTTGTGAAAGATAAATCTGATTCATTGCAACATGCAATGGTTGTGAAAGATAGGCTGCCATTGCAACATGAGGTGGGATAGGCTGCCATTTATCAAATATATAAAAAAGATTGCCAAACTGAAACAGGACCACAACTATCAACACTTGCCCTTGACCGTAGACTGAAAAGCAAAAGTCTTAAACTACAGGGAAATAAATCTAGAATAAATATTAGGAAGTGCTTGCAAACAAGCTGACTAAGGAAGCTATGGAATCTCCTTCCTTGGGATTTTTTAAAAAGACATTGGAGATATATTTGTCAGTGATTCTTTAGACCTAGGCAATGCTATTTTGAGAAGGCTGATTGGCAAAGAATTGATGCTTTTGAATTATGGTGCTGGAGGAGACTCTTGAGAGTCCCATGGACTGCAAGAAGATCAAACCTATCCATTCTTAAAGAAATCAGCCCTGAGTGCTCACTAGAAGGACAGATCCTGAAGTTGAGGCTCCAGTACTTTGGCCACCTCATGAGAAGAGAAGACTCCCTAGAAAAGACCCTGATGTTGGGAAAGATGGAGGGCACAAGGAGAAGGGGACGACAGAGGATGAGATGGTTGGACAGTGTTCTCGAAGCTACTAACATGAGTTTGGCCAAACTGCGAGAGGCAGTGAAGGATAGGCGTGCCTGGCGTGCTCTGGTCCATGGGGTCACGAAGAGTTGGACATGACTGAATAACTGAACAACAACAACAATGCTATTTTGAAGGGGATTGAACTAGAGAATAAACTATGAGTCTAAGAAGTGGGAAAGCTTAATTCAGACCATAAAGATCAGGAACAAACGACCTGATTTTCCACTAGGAAATGATCCAGGCTTCCTAGATTACTTGCCAGATGTTCAAAAATAATCTTGTAGTTCCAGATCTGGACCAGGAACCTCTTGATACATTGTGAATGAGATCCAGCATGCTGATATGGGGTAACAATGTCATTGACAGACATTTGTTCCACAGATTTCATCCAGGTCTAATGAGGTCCAGCATACAGCAGAGGAGAAAAGGCTGCTTCCTTATCTGTACTGAGTAGGAATGGAGGAGAAATTTGATTCAGTTCACATTTAAAGGTGAATCTACTGAATTTGTACTTTCTGAGACATCACCCAAAGCAAAACTCAACCATCCTTCAAAATTCACACTTCTCCAGTAGGAATGAAGGAGAAATTTGACTCAGTTCACATTTAAAGGTGAATCTACTGAATTCATACTTTCTGAGACATCACCCAAAGCAAAACACAACCATCCTTCAAAATCAACCCTTCTCCAAATTCTGGAATTCCATTCTCTAGCTAAGCAAGGTTCACAAAAAACTAATATATTAGTGAAAATGGTGCTTCAATAGTTTTATGTATATGAAGGGAAATTGCTTCAAAAATATGTTTCATAGGAAAATTGCATACTAGCGTCTATCAGGATAATTTTGAACTGCAATGCTAATGAATTCTCGGGTAGACTTTTAAAATAATAATAAAAAAAAGCAAACCAGTGTGGAAAACTGAGAAAATGATAAATTAGGAGAAACAGAATTGGATAGATTTGTCCTTTGCTAATGTGGAAAACGCAACATATAACAGTATATCAGTTTTATCCAGGATTTAGCAAAGCTCATCAGTCCACCACTGGGATCCAGCTAATTCAAGATTTGGGTTTTACTACTAAGCAGAAGAAGCACAAATATGTATACAATACAGGTGGCCACTCATGGATCATTGGTAGGACATTTGCACATGCTGATTATATGCATAGATGCTGATTTAGAAATAACAGTCATATTTTCAACAGAAATACATCTCACTACTGTTGTGAAGACGCTGACTAGATGACGTTTGTGTCTGCTGCCCTCCTGCTAATTGTTGAAGGACAATTCCTCTTCTCTCCTTTCTTCTACTTCTGTATATTTAAACTGGACTTGGACCAAACAGCCCTTCAAATAGTGGATTGCTTCTAACAGAGACTGTCTTCTGCAAAGTAAGACACATGGCTGCGATACCAGAGGAGGATGTTCTAAGCAAAACCCATTCAATGATAATGATATTTAAATTAAGACTGACTGCAATCCCGTGAGAGATCGGTACTTTTAATTGCCATTGATTTAAACTGAAGAGATTAAGCACCTGGAAAGGCAAAACAAATGCAATATGTGCTTAAAAGCTATTTCACATCTCACCAAATTCCTACAACGAAGGTCTTTGATGTGCAGCAAAGGATATGTGTCCCATGTATGTAATTGACACCACGCATGGACAATTGAATACAATTGTATAAAATGTTTATATTATTTATGTTTACTTTATGATTTGACTGCAATGGAGAGAGAGCATTTGCACATGTGTGAACAGCTTTTATTCTGGGACTCTCTGAGCTTCATGCTAAACCTTTCTCAAACAAGCACTCGGGGAAGGTAGCTAGAACAAAAGAATCCATAACTGAACAACAACAACAACAAACATTTGCAATGTTTTCCTGATGTTTAAGGAAAGGTTTAACACATTCCATCATCACATATTCTGACAGCCAGGAGTACCAACAAATCAATACAATTCAGCACCTTTACCTACAAAGAAAGTGGTTCATTATTACCAGAGGCAGTTATGGCACCAACAGCAGGAAACAGAGTTTGCTTCCTTTCAGTTGCCAATATGTATCACCAGCAGCAACAAACAAAGTGCTGAATCCAAAGTTGCAAGAGTGGCGTTCTTCTCATGCTGCAGGACTTCTATTCTCAACCCCTTTCATTTCCCCCAATGTGCTCCAAAGGATCCCTCAATCCCCCAGAACAGATGTAGGGGGTAGGAGAGAAAGGGGGTGCCATAGTTGAAGTGGAGCTCTATTCCTCTTGCAGATAGGTACTGTTGGTTACAACCCAGTTATCCAAAACCTAATCAGTTGTTAAATTCTCTATGAATCAGGAATTGTCACTTTGCGCAAAGTATTTCCAATAATATCTGTAGGTCACTGGGATCTAGGGCTCGTGTCCACGCTTGCACTTGCCCCATGCCTACAAAGCATGGGTCTGAGCAGTTTGCAGCTTGCCCCAAACTTTCCAGGCATGGGTCCAAGCCGGTTTGCCTTTGCCCCACTGCTTTCCCTTGGAAAAGCTGCTCTTTACTGTTAAATCGGAACATACACAAATCTATGGAAAATCTGATTGCCGTTTGTTCTGATTCAGCACCAATGATTGGATTTTCCCAGCAGGAAGCAGCGGGGCAAATGGAGGTGGGATTAAGCCCCTAGTGCGGAGTAGTGATTAGTGCTTTGGACTACGACTAGAGAAACCCGGGTTCAAATACACCATTCAGCTATTAAGCTCACTGGGTAACATTGACAATCTGCCCACTGACTGTCAGCCTGACCGGAGAACTGTTGTACGAATAAAAGAGTGGGGAAGAGAATCATATCCAGAACCTTGAGTTCCTGGGAGTAAAGTTGTGGGGCCTGGACTGAGTCCAGCTACAAATGCTGAACAGCCTCTTAGGCTGGGGTTTTGTTTAGGACAGTTTGTTGTGGTGGGGGGACAGGCTGTTGCTGTTATTGAGATTATTATTTTTTGTATATTTATTTTGGATCTTATGATTTATGCAGAAATTGTTCAGTTTGGCTGTTTGCTTTTTGATGTGTTTTATTTATTGCTTATGACTACTTTTGTTGTATTATGTAATTATGTAATCTTTTCATGCTGTGATCCACCTTGAGCATGGGTCCAATTATGGAAAGGCAGCCATCAACTCAAAGGATGTATGTATGTATGAATGTATGTATGTATGTATGTATGTATAAATAAATAAATAAATAAATAAATAAATAAATAAAGGTAAAGGTAAAGGGACCCCTGACCATCAGGTCCAGTTGTGTCCGACTCTGGGGTTGCGGTGCTCATCTCGCTCTATAGGCCGAGGGAGCCAGCGTTTGTCCGCAGACAGCTTCCGGGTCATGTGGCCAGCATGACAAAGCCACTTCTGGCGAACCAGAGCAGCACACGGAAACGCCGTTTACCTTCCCGCTGGAGCGGTCCCTATTTATCTACTTGCACTTTGACGTGCTTTCGAACTGCTAGGTGGGCAGGAGCTGGGACCAAGCAACGGGAGCTCACCCCGTCACGGGATTCGAACCGCCGACCTTCTGATCAGCAAGCCCTAGACTCTGTGGTTTAACCCACAGCGCCACCTGGGTCCCCCAATAAATAAATAAATAAATAAATGTAACTAAATAATCATCTTCTGTGTTAACTCAAAATAATTACGGTACCAACCAACAATTTTGTTTTTTTATTATTATTTACTAGTAGAACAAAAAAAGATTCAACTCCCATCCCTATTGCTAATGCTAAGAAAATGCAAAATGAAACAAAAACCCCAGCAACAACAGCCATGGAATCTCCTCCTTGAGAGAAGCCTTTGTGGACAGAGAAGTCAGCAATTATCTTGGGATGGATTCCTGCTAGATTTTGCAATCAGCATCGCTGTTGTACCACCAGCATTAGAGACCAGCTTCAGTGAGCATTTCATTATGCAAATCAACTCCCCACAAATGACCCTATAACTGATCTTTGGCTTCTGACATGTACTTTGTGACTCTTCAATTACAGAATTTAATCTTACCTTCTTTAGCCTACTGCTACATCACTGCAGCATGTAGAAAAAGAAGGGTAGCTCGGAATGTAGGACCAGGAAAAGCTCCCATCAAAGGTACATGAAGCCTCTCAGTTCACTTTTGTTCTCTATTTAAATCACCACACATTTGAACATGTATCAAACAGATACAATAGTAAGAAAACCGACATCAGCAGCATCAGGCAATACTTTTCATGTAACAAACACAGTTTATGAACATGTACGCAGAAAATGGTAATTTGCCATATATTGAAAACAACAACTGCACAACTTTTTAGAGGGGTAGGAGGGAATAATTAATTAATTAATTAATCTTGCTTTCTGCATATTGGAAGTGAATAACATGAGTGTTTTGAATATTTATTTCTACTCCCACCGCCCAACAATGGATCTGCCACAGCTTCTTAAAATATTCAGATACAATACAATCCTCTAGCTATTTCCTGGAAAGTATTCTAAGGGGCTGGAGTCTTCACTGTGGGGTTCTGCCAGAGTTGAGCCAATGACAGGTGGAGCCAACTCATTCTGGGACATTGCTGGGACAGGATGTAACTAAGAAAGGGATGCAGATTGGGGGGGGGGGAGGGTGGATTAAGAAGTGAGGTTGGTGAGGCAGTGCCCTAATGGACCAATCACAATGGACCAGCCACCACGGCATGTCCAGATTGAGTTTCAGATGAAATCCAATCCATTGTACAAATCAAAGTTTGGGCATGTAGTAAGGACATCTGCTGTGTTCAAATTTTGATTCTGCCACAGATCTGATTCTGCCACAGATCTGTCGAGCTCATTAGGCCCCTTCATCCATTTCGTTCCACTGAATCAAAATTACTGAGAAAGATCACCACCACTTCCCTATTTCCCCAGCTGCCCACCCTCCACAAATTGGGGGAAAGGTCTTAAACCAGGAACCTGCTGTGAATGTGTCACCACCCCCATGGGATATAGAACCCCGTTCACACAAGTTTTGAAGCTTCATGGGGATCACACATAGCTCTACTAACCATGGACTATACTGGCTGGGGAAGATGGGAGTTAGCTTCCAAGAACATGTGGTGGCTACTGGCTTCCAATTCCTGATAAGTAAGTATCCAAGGCAACCCAACTTTTCATGCCAAATGGACCACAAGAGTACTTTGACACAGAACCTGTGGGCCACACCCTGGGGGTGAGAAAAAGGGCTAACTAGGCTTTGGGAACAAGGCACGAGGACCCGAGGACCCTGTCAGAGCCCTCATGCCTCCTTCCCAAAGCTCAGTGTCTCGCTTACCTTGCTTTGGGAAGGCAGTGTGAGGGCTGTCAAGGGGGGCATCAAATGTTACCGAAGGTCATCCTGAAAAGGATTGAGGCCTGCTGAAATAAGCCTCAAGTCGGACCACCCTGGTATAGGCAAGTTCTGGATAAGTCCATAGCAAAGGCAGCCAACACGAGCCAACTCCTCATCGCAGGAACAGGATTATATTTTTGCTTGCAACACTATAGTGAAATGTGTGTTTGTTTGTTTTTTTTCAAAGATCCAGTTGCCCACATTATTCACCACTAAATCACTGTTGTCCTAATTTCTCATTTCTCTTTTGTGAGTTTCAGGGTTTAATAATATTAGTCTTCGTTTATATGAAAGCACAAGTGCAGAAATGCAGTATTCTCTGGTTTCTATGACTCGGGGCTATAATGAAAGTAATAAATACAACTTAAATGCTAACCTGATCAAAAGGGCATTTTTAGTAGCTCATAAGGCTGTTGGAAGAGTGAGATGTTGCTCGTGGCGAAACTTTCCTCTCATTGCCATTCTCTCACAATGAATGTCTTTTGAGGACTGAAATGGTCTTATTAGAATTGAGTCTCGCTGCAGATCATTTTAAATAGAACTCTGACAGTGTATTTATACAGGAATTTGGGTCTTTGAGTAATTCATCATAAGGAATTAAATCAAATAATTTACATCGTCTTCCATGCGAATAAGTATAATATAATGGCAATTCCTTCTGCTGTATTATGAGGGTTTAAATCTTCTGAAGAGACAGTGAACTGCTTTCCTTAAAATAAAATATGTAGTCATGGCAGTAGGCGAAGTATGTGGCCAGGAATGTGACAACACGAATGCAGAAGCAGGGGAAATCTGTCTTTAGATTAGATTTAATTTAAAAAAACTACGTATTAAAAGAAGGGTCTTCATTTAAACAACTGAAACCTGTCAAAACTCCGTCAAAAGCTGTGCTCTTTTGTCAACAAACACCATATTGTGATGGACAGAAGCCTTTTTCTTCTAGGTTGAAACCAGTAAGGGCTGACTTTCTTTTAAAAAAGGATAAACATTGGCACACATTTTAGGAGATGTTCAATGTGTGCCCACATCAAGGGACTTACAATTCTGAAATGTGGTCTCTCTTGTTTTTCCCTCCCTTGAGAGGCAACATCAGTGGGGCGGAGGGCGTTTTCTGTAATCATTCCACAGTTAATGGATGGATATTTACTTGTTCCATTTGCCTGTATTTTCAGGTTAGCATTGATGATCAAGCAGCCCTTCAAAATCTAGGTGAAAAAGAAACCTTCTATTCACAACTGCCTTCTTTTCCCAATTTTCATGGCATGGAGTGGCATGGTATCAGGCTAATGAAAAAATGGCCACATTTTAACAGACTTAGTCAAATATCCCCACCAAATACCAATTCTGTGTCCAGGGCAGCTGTCTATCAGCTGCACCTGGTATGCAAGCTGAGACCCTACCTGCCCACCGACTGTATCACCAAACTGGTGCATGCTCTAGTTATCTCTTGCTTGGACTACTGCAATGTGCTGTATGTGGGGCTACCTTTGAAGGTGACCTGGAAACTACAACTAATCCAGAATGCGGCAGCTAGACTGGTGACTGGGAGTGGCCGCCAAGACCATATAACACCAGTCCTGAAAGACCTACATTGGCTCACAGTATGTTTCCGAACACAATTCAAAGTGTTGGTGCTGACCTTTAAAGCCCTAAATGGCCATAGCTGTCAACCTTTTCCTTTTTTTTCCAGGAAATTCCCTTATTATAGCATTGGGAAACACCAGGGAGGGTTGACAGCTATGTAAATGGCCTCGGCCCAGTATACCTGAAGGAGCGTCTCCACCCTCATCGTTTAGCCCAAGGTCTAGCTCCGAGGGCCTTCTGGTGGTCCCCTCACGGCGAGAAGGGAGGTTACAGGGAACCAGGCAGAGGGCCTTCTTGGTAGTGGTGCCTGCCCTGTGGAACGCCCTCCCATCAGATATCAAGGAAAGGCAGTCCTGTCTAGGGAAGTTTTTAACGTTTGATGTTTTATTGTGTTTTTAATATTCTGTTGGGAGCCGCCCAGAGTGGCTGGGGAAACTCAGCCAGATGGGTGGGGTATTAATAATAAATTATTATTATTATTATTATTATTAGGATCGTCTTGGGATACAACTCAATGCAGACTTAGCTGTGAAGTTTTGCACTTTCACTCCGTAAAGTGAGGCAGCAGTACAAAGCAAACTTCACACACACTCACCCATAAATTCTCCCCCTCTGGAAAGTATAAATCAGGGGTTAGCTAATATGGTGCCATCTAGATGTTGTTCAACTCCCATCACCTCATTGGAATTCAACATTGGGAAGGCACCCTTTAGTATAGATCATAGCTGTCAACTTTTCCCTTTTCTTGCGAGGAATCCTATTCGGAATAAGGGGATTTCCCTTGAAAAAAGGGGAAAGTTGACCGCTATGGTATAGATGAACCTCTCTCATCCTTTAAGTCCTCTTTTGCTTCCCTAAGCACATCCCACATATAATTCAGAATTGCACCGACTTTATAAATAAGCCACAGGGATATTTGAATTTGGCATTCAGTGCTCATTTTAAGATAAAATATTCTCCTTACTTTATTGGTATACATTTTCTACACCATATATTTTAATATTTTTATAATCTAAGTAGATGGCTTATGGGTTTTAGTAAGACACATCCACATCCCCACAAGGCAACAGGCTGGCAAGGAGCATTAGTATTAATTAGCTCCCCCCGTGCCTTAAAGTTATATTGGAATCTCTTCAATGTTACAACTTTTGGAAGGAATCCTAAAACCACTTGTGTCACCAGATAAACAGTTTAGTCTTTTAGCCCAAGCCAGTCATTGCCTAATGAGCCTGTGTATTGTGTCATTATCTCTCCATTAAACAAGGAAAAAAGAGGGGAGCTGTGATAGGATAATATCATTTTTCTTCTCAGATACACAGTGTGAGTAGGGAATTTGGAACGTACAGCAGAAACTAAAGCAAAGATGGCCAATTGTTTAGTAAACCGTGTGATTAATATTGTTTCTGCCCCCCCCAAAAAACCCTGGTCGTTCATGAGGGAATGAGGCCTCAATCAGAAAATGTCCCCTACCCCATGGATGCAAAGCACACACCACCTAGCCTGGCCAGCTCAATGGCCGTTAACTTACAGAATCTTTGAACTGAAACTAACTTTCCCAAGCCTTAGCAAGCCTACTCAGAGACAAATACCATCTATGAATCATTTTCAGGTAGTTTGCAAAGATTTACAAGACAGAATCAGATAAGTGCTGGAGGTGTAAAGAAGTGGAGGGAACATTCTTTCATATGTGGTGGACATGTAAAAGGGTAAAAGAGTATTGGGAAATGGTCTATAATGAATTGAAGAAAATGTTTGAATGTTTAAAATCCCCAGGTGTCAGAAAATGTTATTTATGTATGCAACAACTGAGGCCCATGTTTTTTTAGCCCCAAAATGGAAAATGAGCGAGGTCCCAACCAAAGAAGAAGGGCAACTTAAGTTGACAGAATATGCACAGCTTGCAGACTTAACATATAGAACAAGAGACCAAGAATAACATATGTTTAAAGAAGACTGGAAAATGTTTAAGGAAAATAATTGTGTACAGTTGAAAACACTGGCAGCATAAAGATAAATACAAAAGTGTATATAAATTTTAATGGATGGAATAAAGGAATACTGAATGGTATAGTTTTTGCAAAGTATGCAGGGATTTATGATATGTAAAATGAACCATGGAAAGAGAAGAAGGGAAGTCATTGATATCTTAAGGATGTAAAATGTGTATTTGAAATTGTGAAACAGAAAATTTAAACTTTACCATGTAAAGAGTCCATTACTTTTTCATGACTCAGTAGAACTATAAAGTCTGCCAGGTCTGTTCTGATTGCATGTTCCTGACTGCTAGACCCATCTCTCTCTCTCTCTCTCTCTCTCTCTCTCTCTCTCTTTTTACTTGGTTATCTAAGTAAAATAAAAAATAAAGAAATTCCTTCCAGTAGCACCTTAGAGACCAACTAAGTTTGTTCTTGGTATGAGCTTTCTTCAGAAGAAGTGTGCATGCACACGAAAGCTCATACCAAGAACAAACTTAGCTGGTCTCTAAGGTGCTACTGGAAGGAATTTTTATTTTTTATTTTGTTTTGACTATGGCAGACCAACACGGCTACCTACCTGTAACTTGCTTATCTAAAGCTGCCTAAGGCACAGCATCTCAAAAACAACTTATTCTTTGTTCCACTGAGGTCATGCAGCTCCCCCTCCCCCCTTTGTCAAAAAGAGCCTCAAAATCACCATTCCACCCATCTTCTCTGTTATTGCTGTTTTCTTGATAATAGTTATGGTTTTGGACAGAGTAATGAGCAACAAGGAGACACAGAACTAAAGCAATTTATTAGCAGTGATAGCAGTCGGAATCTGAATAAAAAGCTGATTTGATATAGAGGAACAAAGAAGAATATAAAACAATTCAGAACTGAGGCAACTATAGCCCTAGTCATGTGTGACTTGGGGGGCAGGGTGGGGGGTAGCTGTGTTAGCTTGGGAGCTGGCCCATGCTTTTAGTCCTGCCCATGTTTAATTAGAAAGCATTTTTATTTTCAATCAAAAAGAGAGAGACCCCCAAGGTGGCTCAGTAATGTCAGTGACAGGCCAGCTCTTGCCTTCAGACTTAAAATATAATACATAAAACAAAAGGAAAAGGGAATGAGAAGGAGGAAAAAAGAAATTTGGGCCCCATGTCTTAGAATTTTCAGTGGTGTTACTGCTATAGCATACTAGAATGGGGAGGGGAGGGAAGCAGCAAGGTTGAGGGAATCAAACAATCATACGGTTGGAAGGGACCCCAAGGGTAATTTGGTTCAGACCCCTGCAATACAGGAATCCCAGCTAAGGAATTCCCGACAGATGACCATCCAACATGTTTTTAAAAACCCAAGTAAGGTGAGTCCACAACCTTCCAAGGTTGTCTGTTCCACTGTTGAACAGCTCTTACCATCAGAAAGTTCTTCCTAATGTTTAGTCAGAATCTCATTTCTTGTAATTTGAACCCGTTGGTTAATTAATTAATTAATTAATTAATAATAAAAATTATTTGTACCCCGCCCTCCCTGGCCGAAGCCGGGCTCAGAGTGGCTAACACCATATAAATAACACAGTATACATAAAAACAGGCATCAATTAATTAAAATACATCTTAAAATGAATTCAGAGAAATTAAAATCTGGACAAATGGCAGTTATCAGGTTAAGATTAAGAGTGGTTAATATTTGCCAGGACCAACTGTTTTCACTGATCATATAAGGACCTGTGAACAGGCTGGGAGTCCTCCTTCATGCTAGTTCTTATACAAAGGAAAATAGGTTAGACTTCACCCTGGCCAAAGGCCTGGTGGAATAGCTCCATCTTGCAGACCCTGCGGAAAGATGTTGAGCTCCCTACTGTCTGTTGCAGCAGAAAACAACCATCATTCATGTGGCATTCCTTCAACTATCATGCAACACGTGACTAGGACTAGTTTAGAATGCAAAATTCCACCGGATGCCTCTGCTTGGATCCACGCTACGAGATTTGGTTATTTGGCAAACCATGGTTTCCATGTTAGCATGCCTTAAAGAGCCAGTGTCGTGAAATAAGAATGTTCAACTCTCACAAGAAAAAGCCGGACTCAAATCTCTTTCAGTGCTGCAGCTTACTGAATGGAATAATCGCCATGACTTGGGCTGCCACATGCAGGACACTCACACCAGCAGAAGTAGGAAAGTGACCTTCTTAGAGTCCTCCTTTTCCCAGCTGATCCTTGCAGCTCCTGAAATACTGATCCGGAGTGTTGTGTGACCCTCTGGAAAAGGGAAACGCAGAGCAAGGGAGAAATTTGCCAAAGTCACTTCCAACCTTTCCACCTGTAGGAACTTCAGCTGGATTGTGGGCCCTGCCATCTGCTGAAGGTAGCTCAGAACACCAAGCCCATGTCGTCTTCTTCTTCTTTGTGAGAATAAAGTGTGATGTGTGTATGTATATGAACCATGCTTCCACACCATGAGCTGCTAGAAGAAGGGCAGGAGCTAAAATAGGTAACCGTGCACTATATAGAGAAGCATCCTGATTGCCTCTTTTCTTCCCTTGGTCGCTGCTTGATGCCAAAAAGAAATAACCATGTCAACCCAGCCTTCAAGGACCCTCAAAGTTTGTCTGTATGTGATACATGCAGGTACATTTTCTTATATAGCTACGTTTTTCTTCTTACTTAAGCATCTGCAGGAAGTTAAAACTGGTGGTGGTTGCACTACAATTTTGTATGCATCTGCAAGAAAGCCTTGACCTTTTCATCCACAAAATGGAAGAAATTAGAAATGTATACAGGGAGTTGGAGGTGGGGGGACCAGTTGGTGAATTCGGTTTGCCTTTAATCTCTTTGTGCTATCCTGCCTGGTGACAAGGACCAATGGGCTGAGAGAGAAAGAGTCGTCTCACCGCTCTGACCTATAAAAGCACTAAACTCTGTCTTTGTCTCAGCTACAGAAGTGCCACACATCCTGTGGAGTTCAAATATGAAGGCAGTTGGTGCTAATAGAAATTCAAGTGCCTTTCTGGGCAAACAGAACAAAAAAAAATAGTAATGGGAATAGGAAAATAGTAATCTACTGTGCTTTTTTTTGGAAAAAGGGAGAGAGAGAGAAAATTGCTAACCTAGAAATAAAGAATAACATTTACAGAAAAAATTATACATACTCATCCAGGTAAACTGTGGTATTATTTACTAGCTCTAAAATAAACATAATATTTGTGCATTCACACACATGAAAGTTTATATTAAAGAATTAGAAATAAACCTTAAGGTGGATTGGTAAAGGGAAAAAAAAGTAAAGGACCCCTGGACAGTTAAGTCCAGTCAAAGGGGTTGTGGCACTCAACTCACTTTCAGGCAGAGGGAGCCGGCACTTGTCCACAGGCAGACTTCTGTGTCATGTGGCCAGCATGACTAAACCACTTCTGGCACAACAGAACACTGACGGAAACCACAGCGCACGGAAATTCAATTTATCTCCCCACCGCAGCGGTATCTAGTTATCTACTTGCACTGGTGTGCTTTTGAATTGCTAGTTTGGCATAAGCTGGGACAGAGCAACGGGAGCTCACCCTGTCATGGGGATTCGAACCACCGACCTTCTGATCGGCAAGTCCAAGAGGCACAGTGGTTTAGACCACAGCACCACCTGTGTCCCTGGTGGATTGGCACATCTCTTCATCTTCATCTCTTTCCTGATTGGTCCTCTCAGCTCTGGACAATGCCAACCATCTCTTTACTGTGGAGGGATTGTGTTCAGCCCCCCCATACCCTTTGAATAGGCATGTGGCATTGCCAAACTAACTGTGCCCAATCTTCTGCATGTGTAATAAATAAGCAGTCCAGCAATGTGTTCCATACAGCTGCCACAATCCCCAAGTGTTACATATGTACACATGCACAGCACGCTTTTACCCGCTTACGTCTTGAGCCAACTGGACTAAGGCAAACCAGGACCACATGACACCAGATGACGACAAGAGCTTCCCACCAGCAGCACTGGTATTGGCACCGATTTAGGGCGAGATCTCCCTGAATCCAAGCGAGATCTCACACGCTCCATGAGATCACCTGATACCAGCACCAATACCAGTGCCACTGGTGTCAACGGGGTTTTGCAGGTCCAGGCATCGTGCTCCGCAGTCCCCAACCCAGATAAATGAGAGACCACTGAGACTGGTTTGAATCAAAACAGGCCACAACTTTACTGAATACAGATGAAAGAGGTTTGACTTGGGCATGGGGCAATTGAAAATACATCCGGCCCACCCACCAGAAGTGGCACGTAGGTCAATCCAGGCAGGGGGCTTCCTAGGACTTACATCAAATAGGGTGACCCCCACAGGGACTGCCATTTGGGAGAGTGCCTTCGGCCCTGACCCCGCCTGGGCATGCAGATGACCACTCCCCCTGGATCCCTTTAATGGGATACCCCAGTGTTTGAAGGGGCAGATGAAGACTACAACCTCTCCTCCATCCAAGTCAAAGGTTTGTCCCAGTTCCCAATCAGTTGTGATGATTGCAATGAGGTAGGCAAAACTACTGGGTTTTCCCAGTGGACAAATTCCTACCCGGCCCCACAAAACGGCGACTACCCTAGCCACAGCAAAGTCCCTAACCATCAGCTTGAATCAAGGGTGAGTGGGTGGGGAACCCAATGAAGGAAAGCAGGCAGGGCCCTAGGTGTGGGCTGTTTAAATGGCCAGGGAGTGGACCCAAAAGGGATGAGTGGAATTGCCTGAGGCAATGGCCTCACCCTGCCTAATGGCTGTACCAACACTGCATGCATACATGGTGACATGTTAGCAACATTGGGTGTCACACAATGCTATGTGCACGAATGCCTGATTCACATAATATGCAGAGTTGAAAACAGGACTGATCTACATACTGAAAGATATGTTCAAGGCCACCCACACTAAGTGTTGTGCAGTGCAGTGGTTAGAGCACTGGATTCAGACCTGGGAGACCAGGGTTCAAATCCCCACTGAGCCATAAAGTTTGTTCTGTGATCCTGAGCCAGTTAGGCACTCACTCTCAGCCTAGCCTACCTCCGAGGGTTGTTGTGAGGATAAAATGGGGAGAAGGAGAACTATATAGACCGCTCTGGGTTTCTCAGAGAAAAGGTGGAATATCAATGTAATCAATAAAATAATACCTTCTACTTTTAATACATTATTGTGTGAGAGTAGTTATGTTGGACAGTAAATATGGAGCTATGAATGATGTCTTTGGCACCAGGAAGCAATATGAAATGAGAAGTGGTGGCCCAATATATTTAAATTGCATTTACCTATAGATTAAGCAGAATTTTGCCTTATCAAAATATCAAAAGATGGATTTATTCATAGACACCATTCCTTCAGAGAGAGAGAGAGAGAGAGAGAGAGAGAGAGAGAGAGAGAGAGAATCTAGGAAGAATACACTGTTAAACTACGTGACCTATGAAGTACAACAGGAACCTTTCTCATAGACTCATTACTAATTATTTCTGAAAGCCATTAACTTCAGAAACAAAGTGAAGTCATTTATCTGACCACTTTTGCAGATGGTAAAATACAACGTTTTGCCAAAGCCACAGTAAAATGTTTCAAGCCTGTTATCTTGAGCTTTCATTGCCTACTAAATTATATTCATGAGGTTGTCAATATTTACATGCGTTGACACAGAAAAGAGCTTAAAATGATGTTTCCTTAGGGTTCATGCAGATTTTCCTGTAAAACATTCCGTAAGAGACAAATTTACAGGTTATCTATCTATTATATGTATTATCTGTTATGTGCCCTGAATGAATGATACTTCCTGATGTAGATTTTAAAGCCGATCCAGATCAAAACAGTTGATCTGAAGTACTTAAACCAGTTCAAGCCCCTTGGAAGTCCATTTTGGATGAAGCATCCATGCTGAAGCCAAGAGAACTAACAAAATGAACCTATGAAGCTAGGGAAAGTTTAGCTTTATAAAATTTGTTTGAATATTTAAAATCTGATAAAGGTCTTAGAAGAGTTCAGAAGTATTTAGAGGCCGAGGTCGAGTAAAATTTATAAGTAATTAAGTTTGATGTATAAATATGTTTAAAAGTGATAAGAAGGAAAGTTGTTGTGGGTAAAAATAGAATAGATGATGATTAGAAAACTGGGAATTAGGTGTGACTTTGAATTCAACGGGGGGGCGGGTCAGAGGAAGTCAATCGATGATGAAATTAAGAAGAGGAAGAATGGCTGGCCCAAGAAAAGGGTCAGTCCTAAGCAATGATTTATACAAGTTAATTGGTTAAATTTGAAGTTGCTTGAATACATGGAACTCGCAGAACTGACCGCAAAACTGCGAGACCAGAGGGAAGAAATGGTGCAGGATTGGAAGAAATTCAAAGACAATTTGAAACGACGTGAAAAGATAGACATTTGAAATAAAAATCAGAGGATATATAAGGCTACAGTAATGCCAGAAGTTAGATTAAAATAGGATATAAGAAGTAGTTAGAAATATGGTATGTTTATTTTTATTAGAATTAAGATTAGAGTTATGATTATTGGTTATAAAGATTAAGATTAGATGAGAAAGAGGATTTTACAATGTTATAAAGTTACTAAAGAAGATTAGAAATGAACGCAGAAGAGAGGATGTGAGGAGGTCCCCAAATAATGTTATGAATAAGATAAGGATAGTTAGATAAGTGTTTGTTTGTTATGATTTTTGTAGTTTTGTTGTTGTTGTTTTGTTGTATTTTGTATTTTGTGTGTGTTTTATTGCTAAAATTTAATAAATTCTTTTTTAAAAATTGAAATGGTATTGTATGTGCTCCTGTGAGAGGGGGGCTTGGATATTTGCTCCCCTTGGTGAGAGAGGGGGGAGTATGAAAAAATTTAACCATGTAATGTTTTGTGCTTTAAATTATAGAAACTTTACAAATTTTTAATAAAAAGGAAAAGGGGGGGGGGAAGACAGTGGAATCCTTTGCCTGGTAAAAATGACAGAGCAAGCAGCAAACTCATTGCCAGTGCACAACCTGTATCTTCCTGCCAAGAAGATCAGAAGAAGCCAGGTGAATATTTACCTTAACATCTGCAATGCTTTTGATCTCAAAAGGCTCAATGTGAGTAGAGGTAACATCTGCTTTGCATACAGAATATCCCAGGTTCAATCCCCAGCTTTTTGGGTAGGACTGGTAAAGATTCCCTGCCTAAAACTCCGGGGAAGTCCCACCAGCCAGTGGAGACAACAGTGAGGTAGATGTACCATCGGTCAGACTTGGTACAAGGGAGCTTTCTATGGTCTTATGATGAACAGGGTGGCTACTTTGCAGACATTAACTCTTGCATTTTGCATTGAAGTAGGAAAGTCAACAGTGGCTTCTCCCAGTCATGCACACCCATGCTCAAGGAGAAGTGCTGTCTCTTCATGAATGGGAATCTTCAGATCAAACTCTTCGTTCCCAGATTGTATTTGGTTATTTCTATTTTATACTCCTGTGATTCAGCATACTGATGAGTAAGAACTGTAGTTTTTGTTTGTTTGTTTTCTTAATGAATTTTATGTTGCTTCTGTAAAGAGGCTGATAAGCAAGTTTGCTCTTGTTCTTGGGCATAATATTTTGCATAATATTTCATTTTCAGCATGTTCATAAATCCTGTCTTGAAGCACCGTTTCTAATATTAGGATCGGGAGATTTCCTTTACCAAGCTTGACTTCCAAAGCAGTGCTGAACATCTTCTTTAAAGATGTTTTCCTTTAAAATACGCTTCTCTCCCACTCACCTATAATCAGTGACATGGCCCAACCATCACCTTGTCAGTTCCAGATGCTAAGTGTGAACTTCTCCCTCCATCCTATCTAAAAGAAATGTTCATCTTTTGCCTCAAGCCTACCAAAAGACATAATGGCCCCGCCACACTAGTTTTAATCTTGATTTTGTATTTTGAAGACAGGAAATCATGCACGCTTTAGTTGAGATTCCTGCATTGCAGGCGGGTGGACTAGATAGAGACCCCCTCCAAGTCTACAATTCTATGATTCTCTCCCCACCTCCTTCTGTAAATTGGAGTCTCCAGCAGATCGAAGCTACATCTGTGAATAAGAGGACAGAAGGGCACTGTTAGGTCCAGACCTCATTGCTGTTTTTGCTGAAAATATATATATATATATATATATTTACTTTGAAATTCAGTCACGTACGGTTGGATTCAACTAACTAGTCTGGCAAGTGGAAGCCTATGCAAGGACTTCCACTAATGCAATGGGGATTTCCCCCCCTCTCATCCTCCTGTGTGCCCCTTGCCAGTTTGGCTTAGGGGGTCATGAGGACCCCCAGTACAGCACACAGGAAGTGTGAAGAGATTGTGCCATCAGGCAAGCCATTTTTGGAGGAATATATTGAATATATTGAAATGAAACTGGTACTCCACTAACACCCCTGTGAGTTAGCATTCTATGGTTAGAGTACACTCTCTAGGGATGCCATTTTTTCCTGGAAATATGCAGAGACTACTTTATACTTAGACTGAACTTTCTTTGAGTATAAATCTGGCACCTGAACTGTGTTGAGGAATCATGATTTTATATTAGGATTTTTATATTTATCCTTCGTATCTGTACTTTTGTATATCAGCCTACAGCTGGTGAATTTCAATGGATGCTACATGCATTCTCACCAATGTAACAGCAGCTCGAGTAAACATGCAATTCATGTGCCGGGAATTCAGCACAGAATAATTGCACCATGTCACTTTGAGTTTCCTACTGTAGCCTATTTTTGCTGTTTCAAACTTTTCCAGAGTGCCAATTTTGCTCACGCCTGCAACTGTAGCACAGCACTCACAAAATGATTATTACAAGAGGGAATCTATGTGAAAAAATATCACTCAAATGGAGCCTCTGCAACAGGCACAATTACAGTCAAACAGTCCTACCTAACAATTTCAATTTTATTTCTTTTTTATGGTTCATAAAAGCATTCTGCCAAACTCTGCAACTAAGGTATAAAAGTTGTAACTAATGACAGAACACTGGCTGCTTTAATCAATATTCTGATCACATGATGTCCCACTTAAAACATAGTATCATCCAGTTGGAAGGGACCACAAAGGTCATCTTTTCCAAATGCCAGCTTATGCAGGACATTTGCTGTTTTGGCAACTGTGAAGGGTGGCCATATGCAGCTTCTTCCTAAAATTCTGTAACAAAGGAAAATCTGCCATCTTCCGATGAAGTTTGTTCCCTGGCCAGACAGCTCATACCATCAGTAAGTTAAATATTCAGTCAAAAACCACTTTTGCGATTAGAACCCACTGATGTTTGGTCCAAAGGAACAACAGAAAACAAATATGCTCCATGAAATGCATGACAGACTTTCAAATGTTTGGAGATGGCTATAATGTTACCTCTTGATTGACTCTTCTCCAGGCTAAACATGTCCAGCTTCTTCAGCCCTTCCTCTTAGGATTTGGCATCTAGGCTCATTAATCTATTTGTTGCCCTCCTTTGAACAAGTTCCAGTTTGTCAATATCCATCTTAAACCATGGTGGACAGAACCCGAAGGACGCTTGGGGCTTTCATCACAGTAGGTAAGTGTAGTATTGCCGCAAGTCTTACACATGAATTTGGCATGCTTCCTATTTGAATTTTAAATTATAAGACACTGCTTTTTCATTATTGCACATGAAAGTCAAGATTAGGGGTTACTTCCCTCTGATGTCCAGAAGTGGTTTTTAGTCAGTTAACAAAAGTCTGAATTGCCCCTCATTCTTAATTACTGCTTTAAGCCTCAACATAAAAATTACCATCATGAGCAGGCCTATGACTCTGGATCGCATATACTATTATCAAGATTTTCAGCACAATTAATCAAAGTAACAGTTATAGCATCTTGAATGAAGCTTTGCAGAACTGTAGCCTTAGCTATAATAAAAAGCAGAATGAACGTGCTTCTGCAATGGCAGAATGGCTGCATTTATACATTGCAAACTACACTGCAAAATTCAGAGAGTTGCAAAACACAACCATCCTTCAAAATTTGCAGCTCTTTGAATTTTGCAATTGCCGAGAAAAGGAACTGATGGTACAGCTCTCAGGGCTCATCCGCACTTCCCTTTGTCCCACAATTTATTCCATTTGCTCTATGACTTCTAGGTATGGGTTTGTGCCAGCAATGAAAATGTTCCGGAAGGCATGTAAGTGCCATCTTGATAGTTGTCAGGATGCTGTCAGCGGCTCCCGGCTAGTTGCCCAGAAAAGTATAAAGACAAGGGAAAGTTTCTTACCGTCCCTTTTTATTTCAATATTTACAGAGAGAGGCTATAGACCCCAGCCTTTTGGAAAATGGCGTTGTCCCAAGTGAATCTCCACCCCCCCCGGTCTCTCCCACTTCCTCATTCATCATTCTCACCATCTCCTCCACAGGTGCTGCTACATGCCCTCTGTCTTTGAGCTCTTTGCTCTCCTACTTTTAAAGCTCGACAGGTTCTGGGAGATGGTTAGTCTAGAATGCTTTCTAAAGACACCATGTCAGCCAACTGCCACTCCGGTTCTGCCTCCTCCTCTTCCTCCTCCTCCTCTCTCCCATTATTGCCCAACTTTTCCCCTCATCTGCCTCTGAGCTGTGACCTCCCAAAAACCCTTATTGTAAATCTATACTGTCTTCATTCCTCCTTCACCATTCCTTCTCTGCCCAGTTCCTGACAATAGTCAATATAATTTTTTGCTACTGCAAGAATGATTTTGCATATCTTTATATGTTTGCTTTGATAAATGTTGATTGTCTTGCTTTGGGGCTATGTTATTTGTGTCCCTGGGTTCTATAGCTAGTCAGCTTCTCACGCTGCCTTCCTGTCAGCTACTGTCTTAACTGAGAGTTGGATGTGATTTGGGAAGGGTCCTCCAAGCCTGGGGTGAGTTCATTAGGCTATTGATGCCAGTTTACATAGCTTGCCTTTGGTTGAAGCAAAACTTAAATACATGATGACCTCCTTCTGCTTTATTGTCTGTCATGAGCCTGTAACAGTGTTGTGAGTTTACTCTTTATTCTGATGAAGCACTACAATTGACCACACTGGAGTTTGTTGACATCCTTCTTTGGTAAAGGTAAAGGAACCCTGGACAGTTAAGTCTAGTCAAAGGTGACTATGGGATTATGGCCCTCATCTCGCTTTCAGGCCGAGGGAGCCGGCATTTGTCCACAGACAGCTTTCCGGGTCATGTGGCCAGCATAACTAAACCGCTTCTGATGCAACGGGACACCGTGATATAAGCCAGAACGCACGGAAAAGCCATTTACCTTCCCGCTGCAGCAGTACCTTTTTATCTACTTGCACTAGTGTGCTTTTGAACTGCTAGGTTGGCAGGATCCGGGACAGAGCAACGGGAGCTCACACCGTCGTGGGGATTCAAACCACTGACTTTCTGATCGGCAAGCCCAAGTGGCTCAGTGGTTTAGACCACAGCGCCACCCGCTCCTCCCTTCTTTGGTATCCCTGTACCAAACCAGTCACAGGGGTCCTCATTTAGGCCTGTGGGTCAGGACTGGGTCCGAGAGATGTTCTTTCGTCGCCCCACATTCCCTGGGAATCACCAATGATCACTGCTGAATCAGAACAAATTTTAATTGGCATTTGTTCCAATTCAATGGTAAACAGTGGGTTCTCCCAGAAAAGCAGTGGAACAAAAGAAAATCCTATTGGACCCATACCTAGAACTCACAGACGAAATGGAAGTGTGGATCAACCCTTAACTGGACAAACATCTGGGGATTTTCTGGCCAGTCTCCTGTGTAGATATTTGAAGATGTTGCATACAGAATACAAACTAATTGTTCAATTTGTCTGTGTGCTTTTTTAATAACTCCTTGTTGCCTAGAAAGAGAACAGAAGCACTCTAAAATGAATGAGAAGTAAATTTCACTTCTCTGTCAGTCTCTCATACTTGTTCTCCTTTCCCAAATATAATAGCATTCAGAAACTAGTCCCTTCAAAATATGACCCAAATGTGGAACAACCCAGATCTACTAGTTCTACCGAGCAGAACCAATTTGATTTGAGAGGGAAATTAAGGCAACACCAAATATTATGATTAGCATGGAAGGGGCATAGCTCCATGGTAGAACATCTGGTTTGTATGTAGAAGGTGCAAGGTCCAATCCCTGGAATCTCCAGAAAAAACTGGGAGAGAACCCTGTCTGAAGTCCTGAAGAGTCATTGCCAGTCAAGTAGACAAAACTGAGGTAGATGGAACAATGAAATGACTTGGTACAAGGCAGCTGTACCAAGATTTTTGACTGTCAGATTCTTGACTGTGGACAAACCTTATAACTTGAAATACCCTGTTTTGCTTTTGGAGTAATTCTGTTGTTGTTGTTTTTAAAAAATGTCAAGTGCATTTTTAGCGGCACATGCCTGTGAAAATTAATAAAAGTCTACTTAAAGAAATGCAAGTAATTTTTCTATATCCATGTACGGTCTTTCTTACTCAGTGGGACTGCTACATTTCCAAATGGAGTTTAAAAGAAAAAAAACAAATTCAGAAATCCTTTCAGAACTAATAGAAATGTATAGCTTTTTAATCCTCTCTACATGCATTTAAGTGCCTATGAATTGCTAGGTTGAGAACCCTAAAATTGGAACAGCTGGAATTTAAGTTCAGAATTCTTTTAACCACATATAACGAACACTGCCCTGAACAAATAACAGAGTTGCTCCTTACAACCTGTAAGGACCCTTCACTGCTCAGAGTTATTGTAGCTTTAGGAGAATTTTATCCCAGAATCACTTAAGCATAGTGAGGCTGACCCTGAACTAGGAGAAATCTAGATTGGGCACATCAGGTGGATGAAGAACCCCAACATTTATGGAACACCAGAATTATTATTTTTTTCAATGGATTTGCTTCCATGGGCTAACTTTGACAAATGAGCACAACAACTCACCTGGCAATTGGATGGTGCTACTGTGGCATCACAATTGACAGGTGGGGTCAAAATCCCAACATCAGAGGCTGAAAGAGGAGAGACCACCCCACACTGATCCTTCTTTGAATTTATTCAACAATGTAAGAATATAAGAAGGGCCTGCAGGATCAGTCCCATGGTCCATCTAGCCCAGCAACCTGTTCTCACAATGACCAACCAGATGTCTGTGGTTTCCAGAAACTGGTACAGTGGTACCTCTGGTTGCAAACCTAATTCGTTCCGGAGGTCCGTTCTTAAGCTGAAACTATTCTTATCCTGAGGCGCACTTTCGCTAATGGGGCCTCCCACTGCACGCGCGCCTCCAGCATGCGGTTTCCATTTGCATCCTGGGGCAAAGTTCGCAACCAGGAGCAGCTACTTCGTAACCTGAAGCGTTCGTAACCAGAGGTACCACTGTATTTAGAAGCAGACAGTTTCTCGTCAAGACAGCAGGGTAACTAAACAATTTGAATGAGCAACTCAGACCCACTGGACCTACCCCTCAAAAACTTGTCCATTGCTCCTCTGAAATTGCCCTGTAAAGGATTTTAAATGCTTTTAATGAAGAAGTTTCAAGTGGTACAAAATGTGAAGGGTGAGTGAGAGATACAAGAAGCACAAATGACTTTCATTTCATGTATCAGCGAAGCAGAACTTGCATCTCCCTGTGGTATAAGGAGCATGAGCTCCAGATGGGGAGATGATTCACATATCTCTCCATGGGGAGATGCATAAGTTCCACTTCAGACATTACAACGCAAGCAGCAACAGAAGAAAGTGTGTGTTCCTAAGAAACCCATGCCTTTTGGGCCATTCTACATTAAATACATAATAAATAGATTAAATACATAATAAATAAATACATTAATAACATAGCACTTCATTCCACAAGTTTGCAAACAAATAGGAGGGCTCACATTGCTCAGTGGCAGAGCTTGACTACAATGTGGCAACTAGATTTTTATTTATTTGTCCTGTAAAAAATATTAACTACTGTGCAAGGACTCTGGTATCCATGTCAGTTCTTCCATCAGCACAAAGATTTCTCCTTGTGCAACAGAATGTCACGCTTTCTCCCCGGCGTGCCTTGCACCTTCCCCAAATCTGCTCTAGAACATATTCTAGAAGTTCATGGGGGGTGGTAGTTTCACTGTGCAAGCAAATATAGGTTAGATACAAAAAATAATAATAATCCATAGCAGTTTGTAACATTTGAAGCAATTTAAAACCACATCAAATAAAAACAACATAAGAACAGTCATAATAACAGTAGCAAAAGCATTTCAGATCATCATATCATATAAACCAACCATAAGACTAAAGATGGAGACCACTGCCTATTAAATCTGGTCATCAAAAGCAATCCTGAACAAAAACATTTTTAGAGCCTGCCTAAATGCTATCAATGAGAACTTGTCTGTCTGTAGATTTCAGGGGATGGAGTGCTATAGCTGTGGGGTCACTACAGAAAATTACCTGTCCCTTCCTGATAGGCACATGAACACAGGGCCTCTAGATGACCCACATTGGCATATGAAGGGTTGAGGGCTGGGTGGTTGTGGCACACCAGCTATGGCAGGAGGAAAGATAAAGAGGATTCAAGATCAGGATGACCTGTCCGCATCCTTGCAGTCACAAACATCTGCCTGCATATTACAACCAATATTGCAATCAATACATTTGTGGAATATTGTCTAAACAACAGCATCTTGGCATTCTTACTGCTTATGTTTTTCACAATTAACATATTGTCTTGGATTTAACTTCCCAAATTTACCTTGAATAGGTTTTGCATTCATTGAATGTGGTTTCATTCCCTCCCCCCCCTCTGCACCCTTACAAATCGGCTACTGGTGGTTGGGGACCACTGGGAATAGCACGGGTGAGGCTGCAGATTGAAGGGGAATTGGCAAGAATTCCCCCTTAGGTGAATGGTTGATGAATTTACAAGCCATTGTGTTCGATAGCTAATGGTCATGGGTTATCTTGTAATCAATACATTATTTTTAAAAGCACACGGCCACCCATAGCTGGCTGGAAGGGTAATCTATGAGAAATTGTATTGCTAACATAGTAGTAGGCATATATTTGAATGAGTAATCTGAAGTAGTTTGCTGGACTGCCAAGAGACACTTCTCAGGAACAGCAATGTGGATAAATCAATTTAGTTTTCTTAAGAGGTCAGACCAAGATCAAAGGTGATGTAAAATTCTCAATACTTCAAGGTTTGCTTTCCTAACCTCAAGAATGGTATGTTAGTGATGTGCTGTTGCCATTTTCATGTTGCATATACCACAAAACTTTTTAACTGCATTTATGCCACTATGCCATTGCAAATAGACCACCAAAAGGAGACCATTAAACAACAACTTTATACCTTGTCAGAGTGAAAGAGTTCCCATGAGGCATAATGGGATAGTCTGGCAACCAGCCAGAGCTCTTAATGGTGCTTTGTGACTTGGATGTAACCCCCTCCCCCCCCCAAAAAAAACCCTCACTGTATAAAGTGTGTATAATATTATGTCTTTATGCCTTGCTTGTATGGAAGTTAGAGCTGGACCATAAAGAAGGCTGATCACTGAAGAATTGATGCTTTTGAATTATGGTGCTGGAGGAGACTCTTGAGAGTCCCATGGACTGCAAGAAGATCAAACCTATCCATTCTTAAGGAAATCAGCCCTGAGTGCTCACTGGAAGGACAGATCCTGAAGCTGAGGCTCCAATACTTTGGCCACCTCATGAGAAGAGAAGACTCCCTGGAAAAGACCCTGATGTTGGGAAAGATGGAGGGCACAAGGAGAAGGGGACGACAGAGGACGAGATGGTTGGACAGTGTTCTTGAAGCTAACCAACATGAGACTGACCAAACTGTGGGAGGCAGGGGAAGACTGGAGTGCCTGGCGTGATCTGGTCCATGGGGTCACGGAGAATCGGACACGACTAAACAACTAAACAACAACAACAACAACAACATGCCTTGCTTTTAAAAAAGGGTGCTTCATTCACTAACCATAAGGGTGAGCTAGAGATACAGTAGGGTAAGGGTGGAGCTTTCCAGAAATGAAACTTGTGGGGAAATGTGTGGGGATGGGAGAGAGTTCCCTCACTAGTGACATGCTTGCTTTCCATCAGAGGAGAGGTTTTTGGGTGGGGATACATTAATATAAATAAAGCCACAGGGTGGGAAGTGAGTGCCCTTTCCTTCCATTCCCAAACCAACTTGAAAGAAGCATAGCGCTAAAACTCCCAGACCAATTTGTCTGCAAATCAGCAGGTTTGTTATTCAGGAGCACCTCTAACATAAGTTTCAGACCAATTGCCCCCATACACTATGGAGGCTCAAATCACTCCTTTATTTGCCCACCCAAACCAGTACAGCAGCCTTTAGCCTTCTGAAATTTGGAAGGCTCTATGTCCTCAGAAGCGGCAACCATGGTTGCAAAATTCATCCAGTTCTGTCCCCAAGAATAAAAAAGGAAATGACTTTTCTTTTTCTTAAAAATCGTCAAACTCTCCAACCCTGCATGCATATGACTGTAATTTGGGAAGTTTGATCAACTCTCGAAGGACTGGTGTGCCTGCAAATTTCATTGACTTCTGTCACAAAGGGAAATTTTAATAGCTGCATCCTGATTCTCCATAATTGTGAATGGTGGGGAACAGAGGGTTATTCTTAATGAAGCTGCTTTGAATCCAAACCTCATGAATGGAATTCAACAGATTACAAAGCGAGGATTGGGCTGCTTTCCAAAGTGCCAGAAAAACTTGCATTGAGTGTATTATACATATATGAAATAAAACTAGAGAGGTGGGGGGGGGAGAGATTGCATTTCTCTTTTAAGCTTCAAAACACTTCAATTATTGTGAAGTAATGAATATATTCTTTAGTGGGAATGTGCAAATTAAGTTTGAGACATTAACATTTAGTGTTATTAAGCAATATCAATTTCCTGGGACATGTTCCAGAAAACAACTATTTAGGTTGTACTTGTTTCAATTAAACCAACAGATTGTAATAATATTTACAATCATGCAGTGCCTCTCATACTAAGGTGTTTTAAAAAATATTATATTTAAACATCAAGTGCAAAAATAGTCTCTTGAGACAGTGAACTATCCACTATTATCATGAATTCCACTGAATTCAAATGGGAAGGCAATGGAAAGTTTGGCACCTCAAATTTGTTTCTATGACGTGAAGAGTAATAACTGGGCCTCAGTATGGAAGGCTTCTCTTTAAGATGTCAACAGCCAGTGTGGTGTAGTGGTTAAGAGCGGTAGACTCGTAATCTGGGGAACCGGGTTCGTGTCTCCGCTCCTCCACATGCAGCTGCTGGGTGACCTTGGGCTAGTCACACTTCTTTGAAGTCTCTCAGCCCCACTCACCTCACAGAGTGTTTGTTGTGGGGGAGGAAGGGAAAGGAGAATGTTAGCCACTTTGAGACTCCTTAGGGTAGTGATAAAGCGGGATATCAAGAACAAACTCTTCTTCTTCTTCTTTTGGCAAAGGGCTGTGGTTAAATGGCAGAGCATCTGTTTTGCATGTAGAACAGGTCAGGTTCCCTTACAGCTCCAGAGAAGGTTTCTGTCAAAAACTCTGCAGCACCACTGCCAGTTAGTGTAGACAAAAAGATTAAAAAAAAAGGTAAAGGACTCCCGTATGGCTAAGTCCAGCCAAAGACAACTATGGGGTTGCGGTGCTCATCTCGCTTTCAGCTTTCTGGGTCATGTGACCAGCATGACTAAACCGCTTTTGTTGCAACGGGACACCGTGACGTAAGCCAGAGTGCACGGAAATGCCGTTTACCTTCCCGCCACGGTGGTACCTATTTATCTACTTGCACTGGCGTGTTTTTGAACTGCTAGGTTGGCAGGAGCTGGGACAGAGCAACGGGAACTGACCCCGTCATGGGGATTCGAACTGCTGACCTTCCAATCAGCAAGCCCAAGAGGCTCAGTGGTTTAGACCACAGTGCCACTCATATTCCTAGTGTAGACAATACTGAGCTAGATGGACAATAAGGTGGTACCTCGAGTTACATACGCTTCAGGTTACATACGCTTCAGGTTACATACTCCGCTAACCCAGAAATAACGCTTCAGGTTAAGAACTTTGTTTCAGTGTTTATTTTTTATTTTTCTAGTTTGTTTGTAATAGTTGTATTTGTTTGTTGTATGTATTTTGTTGATGTTTTGAAAAAGTTAATAAATATACTTTTAAAAAAAGAGCTTTGCTTCAGGATAAGAACAGAAATCATGCTCTGGTGGCACAGCGGCAGCAGGATGTCCCATTAGCTAAAGTGGTGCTTCAGGTTAAGAACAGTTTCAGGTTAAGAACGGACCTCCGGAACGAATTAAGTACGTAACCAGAGGTACCGCTGTAGGTCTAACTTAATGTATTCCTTTTTTTCCCTACATAAAGTGTGTAGATTAACTTTATTTATTTTTTACCAAAGTTGTGCTCCTAAGCAGAATTACTTGGCAGAAAATTCTACTATTGAAATATGTAAGACTTTTAATAAATGCAAATGCGTTTACGGTTAGGGTGCCAGAACTGAAGCATAACATCTGCAGTTTTCCTCTGGTTACATTTCTCTCTGATTTATTATATACTATTTCACATGCCACAGTCAGTTTGTCAGATTTTACTACTAATGCCTTTGAGTTTCGACTGCAAGAGTCGGTATCCTCCCCACCATTTATGCTCTGGAAAAATCAATGAAACTATGCAAAGGGAAAGAAGGGGAGAGAAAGAGAGATGATAATGAACTTTTACATGTGCGTTAAATTACAAGAGAGCTGTGCTTTTATACTGCTTCCTGAAAGTCACTAATAGTGCAGTTCTCTCCAATTTATGGATGGGATATAATTGGAAATAATAAACTGTTTAGCACAATGTTATACATATGTACTGAGAGGTAAACCCCATTGGGCTCAATAGGGCTTACTCACAGGTACATGTCTAAAATGCAAGTTTTTAATCTGTGATATTTTAAATATATTTTAATATTTGATGCCCAGAGTGGATGGGGAGACCCAGCCAGATGGGTGGGGTACAAATAAATTATTATTATTATTATTATTATTATTATTATTATTATTTATTATCTGCTTAAGGTATTTAAGACTGGTGCATACTTTTCTAGAGTTGTCTTTCAGTCGGATATATCAAGCTAACAGCCCTATATTATTCACAGTACCAGAGCCCAGCCAACATTTCTGCAGTATAGCTAGCCATTTGCATCAACTTAAAAAACAAACCAGGAACAAGTATAGAAACCAATTGAATCTACCAGCTGCAGGGCACTGACAAAACAAATAGGTCGCCCAACCCTCTTATATAGTGTCACCTTAAGAATTCTGATATATTATAATTTAATCAATTCCAGAAGTCCATGGGCCATGAGAGTAATAAGTTGCAGAGTCAGGCAAAGTATTCCTTACAAACGCTGGCAGAGGGATTGTGCAAAATTTGACCTAGCTCCTGTGCTGATACAGTGAATACTTGCTTTACTGCAGTGCTATTTCGTGTGCTGCTCATTGGGTTTGCTCAAATATACAAAGGATCTCTTACACACCATCAGAAGGGCCATCATAATGCCTGCAGAGCTTATTAATAAAGAACATCCCTACACCTTTATTTTACGTTTGTCAGAGTTTGGGTGAAAGATAAGCGAGCCTCAGTCGCATAGCTCTACTGCCTTTGCCAAATGTAGGATGCAGCTTTATCTGCAATGGCATAAAAGTCTATTGGCATCATCGTTGCAGCTAAATTGGACCCCTGAAATTGGGCAAAAGCCAGTTCAACAGTAGCTGTGGCTGTCCGGGCGGTGGACAGACAGAACATCAGGGATATATATGAAGACAGAAATGTCATCTCACATTATGTTCCATCAGCCTGCATTCGTATTCTCATGAGCACTCAAGAAGGTGAAACCAACTCAGTTATACAGGTGTAGACTAGCAGGTGCAATTAATTACAATGCTTCTTTAATATTCATTCAGACTTCTTTTTCTTTCAAAAAAAAAATGATTTCAAACTTTACCAAAGCATTCTGTAGACTCTGATCTAGCCTGCTGAAGTTGCAAATATGTCCTTTCCACATGAACTATAAATCAAGTAAAGAACTATGCACAATGGATATTTTTAGGAAGGGCAGTAAACAGATCAATAGCACCTGAAAATAATATTGATGAATATTAAATTCAGGCATAATGCCTATCCTCTACTGTACTATCAGCAGGTTTTCAATTGGAACATAAAACAACAACAACTCTATTTTGCATAAATGGAGAGAACAATCAGCAAAAAATTTATTGAGGCAGTGCCAGGCAACTGTAGGAATACCAAGGAGGAAAGGAAGGCAGCATTTAGTTAAAGCAAAAAGATCTGCAAGTTCCAAACTTGATAACAGAATGAATGCCCCTTTAAAAAAAAATACAGAAGCATCGCTAGCATTCATTAAAACTGCAAGTAAAAGGGCAAAAGGTCATTCCTGGTTATCGCTCAGAAGATAATGAGGATTGTTCATGGTGCAATATACCTAATCCCTATGAAAATTAGTCAATGAAGGTCACAAACTCTAAAGGGGACTGTGGCAAAGAGCTGGGAGGAGATAAAATGATTTTCATCAACTTCCATTAATTAAAGTGCTATTAATTACTGCTCAAAACACAACAGCATGATCCCATGAAGCCATATATCATGGTGTGTGGCAGGGCTATAGTTTTGGTTTCAAACAAAATGCAACTAAAATATGCCATATTTACTTCGGATCCCAAAACTGTAAAAGAGACAGTTTGAGTTGCACACACAGGGGATTAAAAAAAGCCCTGTTAAATCAGACCAAAGTCCCCTAGCATCCTGTTCTCACAGTGGTCAACCATATTGCAATGGGAAGCTCACCAAGTCCTACTCACAGTAGACCCTTTAAAATTCATAAACCTAACTTAGTCATAGTTACAGGTCGGTAGCCGTGTTGGTCTGCCATAGTCAAAACAAAATAAAATAAAAAATTCCTTCCAGTAGCACCTCATACCAAGAACAAGCTTAGTTGGTCTCTAAGGTGCTACTAGAAGGAATTTTTTATTTTATTTTGTTCTAACTTAGTCATGTTTACTAACTTCAGTTAACGGGACTAGCATTGAATACCACCCATTACGGCTAGGAGAGGAAATCAAAGAAACATTAATAGCCTTTTAGTATGTTTTGCCCTCTAGAGCATTACAGGGGGTGGAGGATCAACTTTCCTGTTCTCTTTTTGAGTCAGTCACTCCAGACTCGCCTCTTGTGGCAAGTACATTAAAGACCTGTGTTGCAGCTTTCCATACATATGGCTGTGAACTGAAAGATCCAATAAGAGAAAGATACAGAGACATTCATAATATAGTATTGTACTAGTCACAGTCTACCATGTGCTCAAGCAGGGACTAGTAAGAATTAAAACATCCTATACGTCTGGGCTTCAGGGAAAGGGAACTATTTAATATTCACATTTAAAGCCTTTGGAATACAGTGGTACCTTGGTTTACGAACCTAATCAGTTCTGGAAGTCCGTTCTTAAACCAAAGCATTCTTAAACGAAGGCGTGCTTTCCCATAGCAGTAGGTGACTCAATTTACAAATGGAACACGCTCAACATGTTCTGCTTCCAAGGCAAAGTTCACAAACCAAAACACCTACTTCCGGGTTTGCAGCATTCTTAATCCAAGTTCTTCATAAGCTAAGCTGTTCTTAAACCGAGGCACCACTGTATGCCCTAAAGGCAAGGATATACAACTATGGAGATTTGCAACTGCCCCTTGCCAAGGCAGAACATAGGATGAGATATAACATCTAGCTCAACTTGAGTTTCATGGAAGCCTGAAGATTGGAAGCCAAGGGCCAGTTGCAGATAACTAGTCCTGCCAGCGGAAGCCTGCACAAGAATTTCTGGTAGTGCAGTAGGCTCCCCCCCCCCAGAGTCCACTGCCAAATTCATTCTGGAGGGGTTCAGGGAACCCCCAGAACACTGGGGTGTGGGGGTGGGGAGGCACACAATTCCATCAGGCAAGCCGAAATTCTTATTCTGATGGGAGTTCTCCTCTTAGCATTGTGTGATTGATTCCCTCCCCAGGTCTCCTCCAGGTCCAACATACAATTCACTGTGCCACACTGGCTCTCCAACTTGACTGACTTTCTGAGTGACAGCGGACGGCTGAATTTCTTGAAATATGGATTCTTTAAATTACTGCTTGTAAATTCAATTACTTCACATGGGGTATGGCCCAGCCTCCTGAAATCTCAGCAAGCTATTTCAAAATGGTTGAAGCATCACAGCCGACAAGCTGAGATTTGGGGGCTGTCAGATTGGAAATCTGGGTCAGTCTGCACTGTGATAATGTACTGTGTTGCTAATTGTTGACAGGGGCACATTCCCAGGAATAAGTTCCCATAGCTTTGGGAACTGCTCTTTGGAGATAAACAGCTTGACACTGCTCATATCTCATTTCTGCTATGATAGTGAATCCTGCACATCGTGCCTTCCTTGTAGCTGTAGATAATTATTTCTGCACATTCTAAAAGCTAGGGAAACATGGGTAAGACAGGGGATCTCTCAGACTGGTATCCTAGAATGTGCCTAGGGAAAAAAACAGAATATTGATACCATGCTACATAATTGTTAGGACTACTGAGATAATATATATGAATCACTAACGTTATATATGCATTGCTATTCTGTAAATTCACAAAAAACACCCATGAAACAGTTTAACTCATAGGAATAGCCTTCACCAGCCTGTGCTGACTAGGGCTGGACCTGTTTAACATTATTAGAACAATATTAGATATTTCATTCTAAAACATCACAGGGTACGCTGATGATGATGATGATGATGATAATAATAATAATAATAATAAATAATAATAATAATAATAATTTATTATACCCCGCCATCTGGCTGGGTTTCCCCAGCCACTCTGGGCAGCTTCCAACAAAATATTAAAATACAATAGTCCGTCAAACATTAAAAGCTTCCCTAAACAGGGCTGCCTTCAGATGTCTTCTAAAAGTCTGGTAGTTGTTTTTCTCTTTGACATCTGGTGGGAGGGCGTTCCACAGGGCGGGTGCCACTACCGAGAAGGCCCTCTGCCTGGTTCCCTGTAACCTCATTTCTTGCAGTGAGGGAACTGTCAGAAGGCCCTTGGAGCTGGACCTCAGTGTCCAGGCTGAACGATGGGAGTGGAGACACTCCTTCAAGTATACTGAGCTGAGGCCATTTAGGGCTTTAAAGGCCAGCACCAACACTTTGAATTGTGCTCGGAAACATACTGGGAGCCAATGTAGATCTTTCAGGACCTGTCTCAGTGGCCACCCCCAGTCAGCAGTCTAGCTGCCACATTCTGGATTATTTGTAGTTTCCAGGTCACCTTCAAAGGTACTCCCACGTAGAGCACATTACAGTAGTCCAAGCGGGAGATAGCTAGAGCATGCACCCCTCTGGCGAGACAGTCTGTGGGCAGGTAGGGCCTCACCCTGTGTACCAGATGGAGCTGGTAGACAAGAGACTTTTTCATCTCTTTCTCTGGATCTGCTGGGGATTGAACTTGGGACTTGTGCATGCAAGATGTATGTTCTACATCAGAATCATTGCTGTTTGTCAAAGAGTTGGGATGTATGATGAGTTTCGGCTATATGAGACTCGAGAAGAGGTAGCACATCAACCAACGCTTGAGAACTGGGAGATGCGGAACCATTTCTGAGATTGTTACAGTGGTTTGCTGATAAATGATTATCACCAAAATCAAAATGAAACGAGCAGCAAAATGAGTCCTTGCAGAGGCGTAATATCCTTAGCCTCAGGTCGCAGCCTTTAAACCTATTTGCAAAATACTCAACACACTCAACTATTACATTGACCTCACTGTTCTCCAAGAGGCAGATTTCATTCCCACTGCTCCTTATCACCTTGGCAGAAGTGCAATTGTGGTGAAAAAGAATACATTGATATGTTTGATCTGTGAACTTTTAATTCCTATAAAGCATCAGCTTCCATAAACTCTGGAACAAGATGGACTTAGATGCACATTATAGCATTATAGCCTTTGTTGTTTAAGTCTCAATTCCCTGACTGGCACACATTGCGCTGAATATAGATTGTCTTGGTCTTTACTCTGAGATTAAGTCAATGCATCATCATCCATGCCTCCTTATATCTGGTATTTCTTTAATATTGATCCATGTAAACTTTTTTGGGGATATAACTTAAATGACTGAACTTTCTGCAAAACGTACAGTGTCTTCGATTCTTAAACCACTTAATCTAGATTAAATTTTCATTTATTTATTTTATAAATTATTCTTTGAGCAAGGTAACTGGTTGGAGGACTGCGGCAGGAAGCCGACCTTTTAAACCGTGGTAAATTATGTTTCGTTTTTTTTATGAAAATGTGAGTATTACAGTCTGCTTTTCCTTCAGTTTATCTTGAATTTGAACAGCAGCTTTTAGAGTAACTGAATTATACTAAATAATTGCACAAGAGCTGTGTGACCAAAGACAAGAGTGTGACCAAAACTAGCACATTCAAGAGTGTGACAACTAGCACATTCATCTGCGATAAGGAATGGGTAGCTCCAAAAGATTCTTGGGAAGCCTTTAAATGAGGTTTGAAGGAAACTGATAAGGTGGAAGGAGGAAGTTGTTCTATAAACTACAGCTGCTGAAATTTCCTCTTCTAGAACAATTAAAGGTGTGGGGCCCTCTCCCCCTTTGCATCTGGCTATCACAGCAACTGGCCCTCAGGAAAGTATGGAGAGAGTAATAGCTGTTCCTACATCAGTGAAAAGCTAAGGCCAGGATAAAGTGCCAACAGTCGAAACCAGTCCTGTCCTCATGCCAACAGTAAGACCCTGAAGCTCGTATCATTGGACACCGAATTCAGGAGAGTATTCTCCACTGTTCATAATCAATACCTCTTTAACGGAATTAACGGGGGAAACATATAAAGTTAATTTGAGCCGAGTTAATCTCTTGCAAAGATTAAATGAATCCCCTTTAGAAGGGCAAAGTCTTGTACAAAAATATGCAATTTTATCATTAAGTACAGCTGCTGCACCAGAAAATTGGAGGCTGGTCAAAAGTATTCAGACTGAAAAGATACAGAGGCTGGTCCCAAGAATTATAGATTGGCAAATCATTTTCCATTACCATGAATAATAGTTGAGGGAATGGTTAGGCGTGATGCTGCGAAGGACAATTACAAATGATAGAGAAATTCAGCCCAGATTGGTAGAAAAAACTACCTCTGACAAATGTTTCAATGGGGCCCTGTTAATAAAATATAGCAAAACAGAAATTCTGTCTTGACATCAAATAGGTGCCTAATTATTCTCTAAGAAACATGTAATATCCACTTAGAATAAGAGGGTAATGATTCCTAGAATGCACTCAGTATTGAATGCAAATGTTTCCTTTTTACTGACACTCACATAAATATTTCATTTTAATAATGTCTACATAAATGATAATTGTTTTATCCAAAATACATATTCTATCCAGAGAAAGATACTGCTTGCATAATATGATTCACAACATAACTATGACCTTACATCCTTCACACAGGACAGAGAACAATGTCGCTTCAATGAGCCATCTGTGCGACATGTTCAGGTAGCAAGGCCATGTGCATCGGAAACTGTTGAATTAACTTCTATTGCTCCACTTTCCAAAAGAATGTATGTAAATTGTGTGCAGTTTTACTATATATACACATTGTTCAGTGCACCCCCTTAAAAAAACACACACAACAATATGTGTGTGCATTTTTACCTAAAGTACATATTCCTAAAATACATATTTTTGTGCCTCATTTTTCAGACCAAAACTGCATCGCAAAAGCTGAAGAAGTGCAGAATTTGAGTGATAGCTGCATTCTGATCAGCAAGTTCTCGAACATCAAATTGGCTTAATTCACTGTGAAAAGTGGACTGAATGAATTTCTCCCCATCCCTATTCACAGGCCCTCATTTTAGACATCAGAGAGTTGTGTCAGTTTAAAGTGCCTCTGGAGATATGCTTTCTGGATTAATGATTTATTCATTTACTAAAAGTCATGCTAGAATTTCAAAAAATAAAAAATCCTAAAATATATATAAAACAAACAAAATAAACCAAACCATGTTTTTCTGCATCAAGGCGTGATGTGTTCGTTGGTTGTAGAGTAAACAAGGATTTGGGCTAGTCTTGTGCTTATTGCAAACTAACTACTCAGAAGGAAGTTTCATTGAGTTCAGGGTACTGACTCCCATGGGATTAACACATCAAAGGGATTTATTCCCAGGTGAATGGGATTAGCACTGAAGTCTTACTTCCTGAGCAATATGTAAGATACCAGCAGATTTTTCCGTTTCAATTCAGCCAGTGTAGGGCAAAGTGCTTAGAGTTCTGGACTAGGACCAGTGGTAACATCCGAGGACAAATCTACACTTGGTCATAAAGTTTACTTGGGCCAGTCAATACATCTTAGTCTAACCTACCGGTACTTCAAAGTGATGTTGCAAGAATAAAATGGGAGGCAGAGAACCATGTATGACACCTTGAGCTCCAGCCATGGCAGGCAGAATATAAGTATTAATAACTAAATAGATCATTGACAACAGTTGCGGATGTCTTGGCCTAACAAAAGGAAATGTTTTAATCTCATTGTTTTTATAATGTGGGCCTTCGATTGTAAGTTTTCATTTGTAATAACTTCAGTTTGACGCTTTTATCCATTTAACATATTGCATTCATTCTACATAAAACCTCTTCTGAAAATTGGTTGTAATTTTAATGCTTCAATACCTCAGTTAAATTTTATTGGATTATAAACTAATCTGGTCAATGACTGAAAATAAATACACCCCTAAAAGCACTTACACCATCACACTGTCAGAGATTAACCAGCTTTAACAACACACAAAAGAAACAGGTTTATTGCTCCTTATAGGCTTCAAGGCTGCCATATTTTCCGCAGAATTCAAAATCTAACTAAATGACCTATGCATAAGATCATGATAGCAAGTGGCTAAGCAGTCACACTAAACTGTTCAAGCCCCGAGTTAGATAAAAGTTGATTAGGACAAAGAAAATTGATTTACTATGCTGTCATGTAGGGCTGTATCTTACGTTATATGAGCAATAAGCAGTTTGCACAACCAATCTTTCACTTTCCCTGAAAAGACTCTCTGAAGAAACTTAGAAAATCAGGAGAAATTGTCTAAAATTCAGGAATCCTTTGCTGATTTCAGTCAAAGAGTAATGGATCTCCATCAATGGGCTTCTCTCCATGTGGATTTCCAATAGCAGATGGCCTTCTCTTCCACCTTCCATCCTTCAGAACAGAGCAGAGGCATGTAGGGGCTCACCCCAAGTTAAGAGGGTGAACCCATACGTAGCAAACTTCAGCGAACCAAAACTCACTTTGCTAGTAATAATTAAGGGAATGCTCTGAAGGCTTCTGAATCCAGCAACCAAGACCCAGCTCCACACAATAACTCAATGTCATTATTATTAGACCTTCCTGATTCTCCCACTACACCTGCTTTTGCAGAAGGGAACAGCAAACATTCATTATAAAGAAGAAGAAGAGTTTGGATTTGATATCCCGCTTTATCACTACCCGAAGGAGTCTCAAAGGGCTAACATTCTCCTTTCCCTTCCTCCCCCACAACAAACACTCTGTGAGGTGAGTGGGGCTGAGAGACTTCAAAGAAGTGTGACTAGCCCAAGGTCACCCAGCAGCTGCATGTGGAGGAGCGGAGACGCGAACCCGGTTCACTAGATTACGAGTCTACCACTCTTAACCACCACACCACACTGGCTCTCAATAGCAATAGGATATTCAAAATGTATGTTATATATGTATTGGTAAGAGATACTGAAAAATGCATACAGTGGTCACATAAAAAGAAAACAAGTTTGTTTTGTTTTTATGTGACCACTATGCATTTTTCAGTATGTATACAAAATGATAGGATAGAGAAGTTTTTTTTTCATATGATCTACCCTTTATTGTAATATACACATTGTTCAGTGCATCCCCTTTAAAAAAACCACACACAACAATATGTATCATTTTTCATATTTCACATTTATCATATTACCAAAATGATAGGTTAGAGAAGTTTACACTGCTAATAATTCAAAATACTAATGATTACGTGGTATATCAATGCCTTAAATAAATCAACACACTAATAAATGGGGTTCAGATAATGTCTTCTTGGGGTCCTTGGCTTACGTCACATTCCTAAGTGTCTCTACTCAGAACTAAGCCCCACTGAGTAAAATGGGAATTACTTCAAGAGAAGTATATAGGATTCCAGCTATAATGTACAGGTATGTAAAGCTTTATGTATATTTTATATATTGTGTGCTGCAAGCACAAAATCATATCTGTTGTCATAGGAATCCACATAGTTCATTGACCAATGTTGTATAAACCTAGTTTTACTGAACTTCAGCTTTGAGTTTTGAAAACATCAAGATTTATATTTATTTTCTAATGTTTTAGACTAAATTCACTACACACCCAATATAGGCCCTGTGAGAAAACAGTAAAGTTATTTTCTTTCTTTCCAAGTCACAACAACAGTTAGAAAAGTGATAATAATAATAATAATAATAATAATAATAATAATAATAATAATAATAATATGCAAATGGTGATATAAACCTTACATATTCCCCAGGGGAAATAAAATATTTGTTAACTGAACAAAAGATAGAACTCTATCCAATCTGTATCTTACAGAGGGAGATTCACCTCTGTTTACTCAGAAATTTCAAACTTCCTATGTAAATTAGCCTGATGAAAAATGGCACAGAAATGCACACAAATGTGATTACCATACTGAAAACATCAGCTGTGCTTGTCACTAACAGAACATACCCAAATGCTTTCCTCTTGACGATATTGCTTCCAGTTCCTTCCACTGTCACTAAACATCAGGAGGTAGCTTGTTACCCAGTCAGAACTCCCATATCCACCTTGGGTAGCCACTGCGGTAATTTCAGTTCTTTCGCCAAGATCAATCTGCAGCCATTGATATTTATTTGATATGAGTGGAGTCCAGCCACCAGCACCTTTAGAACAGGGAAAATATTGGAAGGAGAAATTAGTTCAGAGTGGAAGAATGGAAATTTTTATATCTTTCTATCTATACACATACACACAAAACCTCAAGGAAAACTGTGGTTGACACAAAACTGGGTGGCTGATTGAAACTTGTATATATACAGAAACCTATCTCCATAAAGATATATATATTCATAAATGGGGTGAGCTCCCGTTGCTCGGTCCCTGCTCCCGCCAACCTAGCAGTTCGAAAGCACGTCAAAGTGCAAGTAGATAAATAGGTACTGCTCTGGCGGGAAGGTAAATGGCGTTTCTGTGCACTGCTCTGGTTCGCCAGAAGTGGCTTAGTCCATAGCTGTCAACTTTTCCCTTTTCTTGTGAGGAATCCTATTTGGAATAAGGGAATTTCCCTTAAAAAGGGGGGGGGTTGACAGCTATGGCTTAATCATGCTGTCCACATGACCCAGAAGCTGTAGGCTGGCTCCCTCAGCCAATAAAGCAAGATGAGCGCAGCAACCCCAGAGTTGTCCGCGACTGGACCTCAGGGTCAGGGGTCCCTTTACCTTTACTTTTATCTCCATAAAAAGGTGATATAAGGGACATGGGTGTCACTGTAGTCTAAACCACTGAACCTCTTGGGCTTGCTGATCAGAAGGTTGGTGGTTTGAATCCCTGTGATGGGGTGAACTCCCATTGCTCTGTCCCAGCTCCTGCCAACCTAGCAGTTGGCAGGACTGAAAGCAAGATGAGCATCACAACCCCACAGTCGCCTTTGACTGGACTTAACCCTCCAGGGGTCCTTTACCTTTTAGCTTGTGCAGTGGTACCTTGGTTTACAACCATAATCCGTTCTGGAGGTGCATTTGTAAACCAAAACCGGTTGTAACCCAAGGCGTGCTTTCGCCAATGGGGCCTCCCCCCCCAAAAAAAAATTGTTCGTAATCCAAAAAAGGTGGGGTTGTAATCAAAAAACCAGGACACACACAAAAAACCAGGACACACATCCGTGTTTGATGTAATCTATCTGGTTGTAATCCGAAACATATGCAAACCAAGACATATGCAAACCAAGGTACCGTATATACTTGAGTATAAGCCTAGCTTTTCAGATTGCTTTAAAAGCTGCCCTCGGCTTATACTCAAGAACCATTCCTTAAGAAGTCAGAACGGTGGTTCTTTACTCTCCCCAACTTGTTCCATTCCTGTATAAATTTGAAGAAGGCATTGTAAGGAAGTATTAAAACCCCACAGGTACTTTCCCTGGCAAACAGGCTCCCAGTTCTCATAACACAAGCTTGCGCTGTGGGTTAAACCACAGAGCCCTAGGGCTCTGATAAAAGTTCGAAACCCTGTGAGCTCCAAGCAGCAAAGGAGGAAGAGGAAGCAGCAGCCCAAAGGGCTGCTCTGGGCTGCTCGTTCCTCCTCTACCACAGTGGCAAAGGTAAAAGTATAAGCTTTCCCACATTTTTGTAGGGAAATTAGGTGCCTCGGCTTATATTTGGGTCGACTTATACTCGAGTATATACGGTACCACTGTAATGGATTGCCAGAAGGTCAGAAAAACAGTATTTTGAACATTGTACCTAGGCAAGGCTAGTCCAGCTATTCTTAAAAGTTTGTCAAAGAAACTCTGACTTAAAAGTATTCTGCCCCACCCCCATGAGAATGAGCTCTGTTGTACTGCTCAGTTTAAACCCAAACTACCCCCTTGCTTCTCATTTGCTTTAAGGAGAAACATTTTTGAATGGATTCAAATAAAGCAAGGCCATTGTACATTGCTGGGAGTTTGCTTTGTTGTTTTCCCCTGGAGCTTCTTGAGACTAAAACGGAAGTTGATTTCTCTGCCAAGTCAGGAATATTAGTTCTGCCGACTGACAAACGTAACAGCTGTGCTCAGATATAACAATAAGCCATTGTTTATCATTATGAGAACAAGCTACATTGAACCCCGAGCTTGCAGACTCCGGCTTCTTTATCGTTCCCCACCATGGCTACAAGAAGAAGTATAGAAGCTTTTGTTTCCATTTCAGATTAACTATAGTTTAGTGTTTTTAGTTTCATAAACAGTGGTTTGAAATTGGCCATTGTAGCCTGACCTCTGTAGTTCATGCATTGGCAACTTCATGACTGGATTACTGCATTGCGTTCTGTTTGGGGCTGTCCTTGGCTTGGTCTGAAAGCTCAGGTTGGTGCATAAAGTGACAGCCTGACTGCAAATGAGAGCACATGGCTAACTACTACTGAGTCAGGTTCAAGGTCCTCAACTTTCTCTCCCAGGGCTCTTTGGATTGGAGTGTAAGCATTAAATGCCCCCCATCCCCACAAAGCAACACACAACCACAGAGACTCTAACTCATTTATTTACAGTGGTACCTGGGGTTACAAATGCTTTAGGTTACAAACTCCGCTAACCCGGAAGTAGTTGCTCCGGGTTGCGAACTTTGCCCCAGGAAGAGAATAGAAATCTCACGCACGCCCCCGGCATACCGTGGCAGCAGCGGGAAGCCCCATTAGCGAAAGCGCGCTTCAGGTTAAGAGCAGTTTCGGGTTAAGAACGGACCTCTGGAACGAATTAAGTTGGTAACCCAAGGTACCACTGTAGTTACTCAGTTGTGATCATAATAGGCAACATCGTATCTAAAAAGATCAGACATTTGCATGGAGATAGATCTGGAATAGTTTCCATGTAAAAACAATAAGTCACATCTCAACATATGTTTAAAAAAATATCCTGAGCTTATACTTGGAGGTAACCCTATATTGTTGTAAGCAATTTTAATGAAGTTTACACATGGAGGATAACATTAAATAAGTGAAGAGATGTCCCCTCTTTGTAAAAAAATAAAATAAAAAGCCATGAAGCAGCTGTTCCCAAGCACCCTATGCCTCTGATGAGGTATCAAAATTGCTTTGGGATGCTTTTTAAAGGTGAAAGCTATTTAAAAGAGGGGAAACCATTTAAATGTGAAGTACTATGGCAACTTGGTTCAGGTAAAGTATTCGGTTTCTGAAGTATTGGAGCTCTTCGAGATACTTCATCTCTAAAATATGCCACACATTTCTCTTTCTCTTTCTAAGGCAGAAGTAATCACTTCATTTGGCCTACGTTCCCCTTGAGCGTGCCCCTCCCTTTCACATCAAACGATCATAATTCACACAGAGTCTGCGAGGAGCGCATTTGCATAATATGCAGTCAAATAAAAAGAAGAAAGTCCTTCTTTCAAGTTGCAAGCTGACTGCGCTGCCTCATGTCTTGCAGTTAAAGATGTGCAGGGCAAGCCTGGTGCATGTCTACTCGAATGTAAGTCCTGCTGAGTTACTCCCGGGTAAGTGTGTATAGGATTGCAGCCTCAGATACACACTTAATGGCACCATAACGCTCTTCAGAGCCGAATCACTTCTGTCACAACAGAATACACCCAAATCATATTATTATCTTGCTGGGTTTTCCAGAGAGGTAGCCCTATTAATTTCCCCCTTTTGTGGAATACTCTCCCCAGGGAGGTAATGAAGGGAGATGCCTTCATTATATGCCTTTAGTCATCATGCAGAAACATTCCTCTTTAACCAAGCCTTCGGCTGATTGACACCCAATGCCCTTTTGAAATGTGTTGGGGAGAGGGGATTATCAGGTTGTTCCTGTTTTTGTTTTTATTATACATTTTCTGTTTTTGTATTGTGATTTTATCTTGTGAGCTGCCCTGAGTCCTGCGGGTATAGGCCGGTGTACAAGTTTAAATACTACTACTACTAATAATAATTTGCTCCAGCAAAGTAACAGCAAATTGATCAAAGTAGACTGGTCCACGCTAACGTATGCCATGACAAATCTGTTTATCTTTAAAGTGCCACAATACACTTGGGGAACAAGTCCCATCAGTGAAAGCCTTGCATGAAGCTTGTGCAATGGGACTTCCTCCCACCTCTCCTCCACTCACCCCCTGGTACCCCCAAAAATGGCTCAGATGAATTGGGAGAACCACTAGAATCACATATATCAGGCATGTCCAACAGGTAGATCTTGATCTACTGGTAGATCACTGGACGTTTGCGGTAGATCACTGGTAGATCACTGGCTCCCCCAAAGAAGCTGAGCAACTGCGGTTCCCCTAAAAAAGCTCAACATTTCACCTCCTCCCTGAAAAAACTCAACAACTTTGACCCGAACCCACCCAAAATGGGCCTTCCTCCTTCCTAAGTTTTTAACTCTGTGAGTAGATCGCAGTCTCTTGGGAGCACCCCTGACATATATGGTAGAATAGGAAGGAGCATTCAATCTGGCAAGCTGCACTGTTTGTTTGTTTGTTTTTACTGAATCTAGACTACAAATTGCATCATCTTTTTTCTTCCCATGAATTGTTACCAACAGTAAGTGCTCTGTATCTGGCAGAGGGTTGCACTCAACTAACTTTTACTCAGAGCAGAGCAACTGAAATTAATGACCATGACTCATGTAGGTCCCTTAATTACAATGGGTCTAACTCTGAGTAAAAGCTATTTGAATACAACCCACTGTTCCCTATAATACACATATTGGGGATGCTAGATTCACGAATGATGCTCTATTTCTGGGTCTTGTTCGAAACATCTACAATCAATGGTAGACAGAGCTCCAGGGAGCATAATTCTCCTTCTACAGTTAGTAAATGGGGTCACCTCTGTCAGCATCCAGTGAACATTGGCTAGATCAGTGTGACTGAGGACTAAAGAAATTAATAAAAGATCTGTAGAGGCTTAAATAATTGTTTAATCAATAAACACAGTCAAAACAATGAATAGCTTTCATATAAGCATCAATAACAGCTCCAGGTCAGATGTTCGTAACTGACACATCTGTGATTTACTTCTCAACTGTTTAATAGCCTTGATAGGCAAGTTTTAAAAGGAGAAGACTGTATAATGTATTTTAGTACAGTGGTACCTTGGGTTAAGAACTTAATTCGTTCTGGAGGTCCGTTCTTAACCTGAAACTGTTCTTAACCTGAGGTACCACTTTAGCTAATGGGGCCTCCCGCTGCACGATTTCTGTTCTCATCCTGAAGCAAAGTTCTTAACCCGAGGTACTATTTCTGGGTTAGCGGAGTCTGTAACCTGAAGCGTCTGTAACCTGAAGCATCTGTAACATGAAGCGTCTGTAACCCGAGGTACCATTGTATATTTTGATTCCACCTTTTCTTCAAGGAGTTTTGGTCAACAAGCATGAGGCACAACCCGGATGTTTGATTAACAAATAATGACTGACCCAAGGTCTCCCAGTAAGCTTCTTGTCTAAGTAGAGATATTGAATATATGGAAATAAAACATACAGGGGGATTTCTTGCAAAAAATAGGGGATTTTAAAATTAGCAGATGGAAATGTACAGCGCTCCACCCTCTGCACAGGCAGTTGGGTGTCAGGCCGGGTTGCCATATGCCTAGGTTTTCCCAGACATTACTGGGATTTCAGTGATGGAAATCCACCATTTGACTACTGATTCAAAACCCTAAAATGTATTTTATACAATTGACTTTTTATTTCTATTCTCTGTATATCATATTGTTGTTTTATTGCTATGGCCGATGGCTGACGCAAATAGAAGATTCATTCCTTCATTCAATGACGGAAGTGATGAAAAGTGGCGGTTTGTCCCGGCAACATAACTGAAAGCTCAACAACTTTGGCAATTATCTTTTTTTTTTAAAAAAAAAAAAAAAGGTCAGTGATTTGTTTGTGTCTGGATTTCCACTTCTTGAAATATGGCAACCCTATATCAGGTGAGGAGAAGCATGGGAAGAAGCTGGTGGCAGGTGAAGAGACTGGGAGGACTAGGTTGTTCCATGTTGCGCTGACTATTTTTAGCATACCCATAGCAACAAGCTACTGCTTTTAGGGACCGGCTGAAACATCACATCCCTTTTTGAAGACTGCACAATTGGATATGCATACCATTTCCACATTTATTTATTTAATTATATAAAAGGTTGAGAGGGGGAATATGGGCAAATTCCATCCACTGTGTGGAGGCAGGACAGAAATAAATAAATATGATAAAAAATGTGATTTTTATTTATATCCCACCCTCCCCGACCAGGGCCGGGCTCAGGGCGGCTAACATCAAATATTAATTACAACAAAACGTAATAGAAACAACAGCAACAAACAAACAAACAAACAATTAAAATACGGCTTAAAATACAGCTTCAAAAGCAGCCTCATTTCAGTAGTAGCCCGTAAATCAAGACCATAAAGGGAGGAAACATCAGATACAGTGGTGCCCCGCTAGACGAATGCCTCGCTAGACGAAAAACTCGCTAGACGAAGGCATTCGTCTAGCGGGAGGCTGCCCCGCAAGACGAAAAAGTCTATGGGGCTGCCTCGCAAGACAATTTTTTTTCGTCTTTTTTTTTCGTCTAGCGAAAACTGTGGTTTACATTGCCGCTTTGCTAGACGAAAAAACCGCTAGACGGAAAGATTCGTAGAACGAATTCTTTTCGTCTAGCGGGGCACCACTGTATTCACCTGAGCCAGCTATCCATGCTGGTCCTACATGGGCCAGCAAAAAAAGCCAAGGGCAAATTTATATACCAAATTCCATATAAGGGGTCAGAGTGAGTCTAAGCCAAAGGCCAGGCGGAACAGCTCCATCTTGCAGGAAAAGATGTCAAATCCCGCAGGGCCCTGGTCTCTTGTGACAGAGTGTTCCACCACGTCGGGGCCAGTGCTGAAAAGGCCCTGTCCCTAGCTGAAACCAATCTAACCTCCTTCAGGCTTGGGCCCTCCAAAGTGTTTGTGTCTGGACTGCACTCACAAGACAGTATATGGCACCCCAATCTTTTAGTACCTTGTGTCCCTCCCAGAAAAGGGTGGTATGGAAAGAAGCAAGGATCAGTTGTTTGTGCTGAGCCATGGAGAAGATGGGGGAAGTGGCAGTTTGCTTCTATTGCTTATTCTGTGGCTGTAGATTGCATCTCCTTCATGATATTTGCTCATTTGTGATTCTTTTCTGTTAGTTATTTTATTGTATTCATTCATTTTCAATCTATATTAATTGTTTATTTGAAAATGAAAGTGACCTGCAACGAAAGGCTTTACATAACAAAAGCATGGAAAATAGTAATAAGAATACTGTCGTAGCATTGGGGTGTCTGGGTGTCAACTTTGGGGTCCTCCTCAAGCTTCTGTTTCTAAGATGGGATTCATAGAAAAGGGAATTGCTGCAGCAGTCAGTCTAGTCTCTTTGCTAAGTCAATGTCTTTCTAACTAAGTCTGCCAAGTAACTCTTCAAGAGAACAGTTGACTGGTTGCCACAGAAACTAGTAGTTGGAAATGGATTGGCTGAATGGGGCAGGCCTTCCTCTCTCCCCTAGTTGGAAGTGATGTTACTGGTGGAATAGACCTGGAGCCAGTCCCATTTTGGTCTGAGCTGGGAAGAGACTCTGTGTTGCATTCAGAACTCTGCTTTTAGTCCCCCCACCCCCAAAACCCTATTGAATGGGCAAGATCTGTAGCAGTGTTACTGCTCCGAACCCTTCCATTTTGTACTTTGCTTCTATATACAGTCATACCTCGGGTTACGTGTGCTTCAGGATGCATTTTTCAGGTTCCGAATGCAGGGAACCCAGGAGTGTTTACTTCTCGGTTTCCCCCGGCAAGCATGTGCAGAAGCATTCTGCGCAGTTCGCGCATGCGCAGAAGCGCGATATTGCCGCTTGGGTTATGGACTTTTCGGGGTGTGAACGGCACCCCGGAAAGGATTGAGTCTGCGGAACGGATTGGGTCCATAACCCAAGGTACGTCTGTATGTGCAAATAAAACTATATATCACAAAAACATCACGGTCTCCACTGACCTTCATTCTAACCTGAGATATGCTCTGGCATCCCTGAAAACTCTCACTGTTTGGAGGAGACTGGGGTGCACATAACGATACTATTCCAGTTCACAGAAGCAGAATAGTTCATAAAACGTAAGTATCATGGAGCACCTATCCAGGACATATGGCACCATCAAAAGAGCCTGTCTTGATGAACCCTATTTCTGAGCTGGGGTCAGCTGTGTTTTCTTTTGTTTTCTTGCATTTCCAAATATTGAGTTGAATACAGTATGTAAAAATGAATGTCCACACGCATTCCATAGTAAATAAGGTTGAATGAAACTATTCTTAATAAAATGATAATGAACTTTAAAAAGTGTTGAAAAACACTTTTACTAAGAAACCAGAGGCCTTCCTGTTGGGCATAACTAACCATGAGATACCCAGAAAAGACAGAGTGTTTTTTATGTATGCCACAACAGCTGCTAGAATTTTGATTGCTAAAAACTGGAAAGGTGAAGAGCTCCCAACAGTAGAAGATTGGCAGATGAAGTTAATTGACTATATGGAACTCGCAGAACTGACCGCGAAACTCCGAGACCAGAGGGAGGAGAAGGTGCAAGAAGAGTGGAAGAAATTCAAAGACTATTTGAAAAAAACGTGAAAAGTTGGATATTTGAAGTGAAATCAGTGAATATAATAGGTGATAGCTATCTGATGTTAGGTTAAAATAGTATATAAGAAGTTAAGATTGCATTTTTTATATTAGATGTTACGGTTAAGAATAAGTTAATAGAGATAAGATAAGATGTTAGTTTAAGATTAAGAATAATGGTGAATGAGTGTCAAAATACCGGGTAGTTACAAAGTTACTAAAGTAAATCCGAACTGAACGCAGAAGAGAGAACGTGAGGAAGTCCCCTAAGTAAGAATTGGAAATAAGGTTAAAATAACTATATTGGTGTGTTCTTGTGTTCCTGTGGGGTGTTAGGTATGTAACTGTTTTATTTGATTGTTATTTGTATTTTGTAGTGTGTTTGCATTTTATGTAATATGTATGTTTTTATTTGTTGTTTCGTGTGGAAATACCAATAAATTTTTTTTTTTTAAAAAAAGAAACTATCTATATATATAAAACGCAAGTGTCTCTGCATCCAGTCCGTGTGTCTCTGGGTTTGCGCTACTGAGCATGTGCCCCACGGACACAGGGATTGGAGCAGAGATACGGCAGTTGAAGCGGCGGTTGAAATGGAACGCTGGTGCACCAGAGGCTGAAGGGCGGCCGAGAAGGGAGGACACGCTGCCACTCTCGCTGCTGGGCAGAAGGAGGAGGAGAACCGGGGGGGGCGAAGCCTCCCGGGAGATGATGCCGCCGCCGCCTCACCCCCCTCGCTTCCCCACCCATCGCCCCACACTCCGAAAGGGGCTGGGAGCCCCACACATCCGGAAGGAAACCTGTTCTACCTTCGTGCAGTAAGTATGTTTAGGACAGGAACAATAAAAGGAAACACGCCGTCATTTCTCCCTCAGGAATCTTAATGCCGTGTAGGGAGCGCATGGTTTGCCCTGCTCCCTGCACTTCAGGACTTTGGGTTTTGTGTCAGAAATGTTCTAGCGCCCGTTATTTTAACGGGTTTAAACCACTAGTTCTTAATAAAATGACAAAAGGGTCACTTTTAAAAAGTTTTTAAACGTGAAGTTGCTTCTGGGTCTCATCAGCACCAAAGTACTAGGAAGGAATACAGGATCAGAAATAGTATTTCAAAAGCATATGATGAAGCAGAGGCAAAATCAATAATGATTTTCAACCTCTTGGCATTCCACTGTAAATGACAATCTTTAGATTCACGGCAAGTCACAAAAACGCCGGCTCATTTGAAGGCAGAAGGTCTAAAATGAAAATGTCTCAGAGTTACTTTTCACAAAAAAAAAACTTATTTCAACTTTCATCCTGATATTGACCAGGTGCTCCTCAAGACAGTTCCTCTGGGCAACAGGCCATGGATTTTCATGTTAATTAAACTTGGAAAGCATTCTGTGATTCAAAGTCATGAGGTTTGATATCTTTTCCTAGCACTGAAGCTGACGGTGACCCATCCCTACCTGCAGAGAATTCAGAATCAATGTACAAGTATCTAAATTGAACAATAAATCAAACACCCCAATATTAGCATCTTCTGGATCAATGCAATATTGTAAGTTCTTTGCCTATACAAAGTTTCTTATATTAAAAGTATGCTGTCATACTGAAAAATATTCAACCATTCTATAAAATTAAGACTCTCTAAAACCTAGTGTTTCTTAATTTAAGGATTACATTACCTTGAACCAAAACACAGGAGTAAAACTGTTTATCTGTAATTAAATGCATTTGTTCTCATTCAGCTTTTTTGTTTGCTCTTTTCCCACTAATCTGTCCTTACTTTGATTCTTTGCAAAAATCCTAATGCCAACAAAGAACTCAATTTCCAGTCTTCCTCCCTACCTGCTGTTTACTTAAGTAGTACTTGAAGGATAGCATCAGCTATTTTTAATTTTCAAAACACGAGGACTTGAATGTGTGTCATGTCTTTGTGAAAGCTTTGATTTTATTTTATTTTTTTTAAATCCATCATCATGACTTGGGGTCAAACTACAGTTTGGTGACAGATCCATGTGCCATATAAAATGAGGAGTAGGGTTTAAATACTTTCTCCCAGCTGTCGTTCAAAAGTCTGACCCCCAATGCCTCTCACTTCCCCCTCAATTTGAGCCTGAGGCTTGTAACCAACAAAGTTGCTCCATTCCTGCAAGAACTTTCACAGGCTCAGTGGAAAGTCCCTTCCCTCCCCTTCCCCTGCCCACCCCAACTCTCCTAAGCGGATTTGGGGCAGGGGGCATGCAGGGAAAGGAGATGGGGTTCCATTTCAGAAGTAGAAGTCCTTGCACAAACAGAATGACTTCACTGGATACAACCCGGAGCCTAAAAGTGAGCTGAAAAAAGTTCCTACAGGAGACATGATGGGAAGCACCATATGAAGAGAACCATGTATCATAGAATCATAGAGTTGGAAGAGACCACAAGGGCCATCCAGTCCAACCCCCTGCCAAGCAGGAAACACCATCAAAGCATTCCTGACAGATGGCTGTCAAGCCTCCGCTTAAAGACCTCCAAAGAAGGAGACTCCACCACACTCCTTGGCAGAAAATTCCACTGATCTTTGGAAGATAAATGTGGTATATGAATGTAATAAATGAATAAATAAGTAATGGGCAAAGGAGAACTGTGTGCTTTCCACTGGGAATGGGGGAGCAAATTGGTTCAGTTCTTATTTTAATCATTTGCACTTCACCAAACAAGGCATGCAACCATCCTTCCAAATTCACACTTTCCCAGATTTTGGTTGAGAGAGGGGGGGATAGGTGCTGGAATGGGATAGAGCAGCTGGACTTCAGAACAACAGCTCTCTGCAGTATTTTGCTGCAGGTTCCACAGGTTTGAATGCTGTTTTAACACTGTTGCGATTTCCTGTCTCTGTTATTAAGCATAGGTTTAATTATGCATTTAACAGACTCAATTTCCCACCCAGAATATTTTGTGGCATAGTAATCAGAGGGTTGGGTATATGTTTTCAATCAGGTACCATAGGGAACAGAATCAGTTATTTTACAGGGATTGATGAAATAAACAGATTTCTCCTTTTCAACTCAAATGCAACTTTGCATCAAAATTGGTTTCTCTGTGAGCTGCTGAGATGCGCATTTCAAAATGAAATGTCATTTTATGTTATCTTATACTGATGCCATGCTTACTTCATTTTAGCTTTTTCATTATGAGTCCATTATTGATTCCCAGGATTGTAGGAATTTTTTCCATTTGGCAAATTGGCACTGGACATTGGGTTTTCGCCTACCTCTTAGCAATCGTCACAACTTTGTAAGGCTTGGTGGTTAGGCATTGGCTTATTGTGATGTGGGGGAGGGGAGGTGCGACCATCACCTGCCTCTCCAGGTACAAGGGTATTCCAGTAAAGGAACTTGCAAGTCTGGATCTCGTCCGAAGTCTGCTTGAGGGGCTAGGGCCATGCCAAGACCCAACTGAACTGAACCCCGGGGTGAGCTTCAGTTGGTCACCATTGACGGAGCTCCCTCATTTGGTGGTTTACCCTTTCAGACTCCCTGCAAGGTGGGCAGGAGTCAGATATAGTTTTGTCAATGCCTAAGCCAAACCACTCACATTTCCATAATCAATAAAGTTGTGGCCTAAATTTTTCTCATTGACCTTTAAATTAAAATTCTGTGTCAATGTGTCTTTATTTTATGGGGGGGGCATTGGGGCCTTGACATGCAAATGGCCTGCCGTTACAAACAGACACCGAAAGATGGAGAGCTGTGAAATTATCCTGAAATTATTCCCATACACCTTCCTCCCCAGGGTAAATTGTGCTCTCTACAACCCACAAAACAGGTATTTGGAGGGCAGAGTGGAGCACCAAACTGGGAGGGGTGGCTAATGCTTCAGAAGATAGAACTAGGATTCGAAATGACCTTAACAGATTGTAGAACTGAGCCCAAACTAACAAAACAAATTTCAGTAGGGACAAATGTAAGGTTCTGCACTTAGGCAGGAAGAATCAGCTGCACATATATAAGATGGGGGACACCTGTCTGGCCAGTAGTACACGTGAAAAGGATCTAGAGGTCTCAGTGGACCACAAGCTTAACATCAGTGAATGGTGTGATGCAGCAGCAAAAAAAAGCAAATGCTATCCCAGGCTACTTCCACAGAAGTATAATATCCAGACCAAGGGAAGTAATAGTACCACTCTATTCTGCCTTGGTCAGACCACACCTGGAATACTGTGTCCAATTCTGGGCACCACAATTTAAGAAGGATGTTGACAAGCTGGAACATGTGCAGAGGAGGGTGACCAACATGATGAACTGTCTGGAAACCAAGCCTTATGAGGAATGCTTGAAAGAGTTGGGCATGTTGAGCCTGGTAAAGAGGAGACTGAGAGGAGATATGACAGCCATCTTTAGATAACCCAAGAGCTGCCACATGGAAGATGGAGCAAGCTGGTTTTTGTTGGAGATTCATTCCCCATGTGCAGTCATGGGATTGTTGTCTATCACATGGCGGTGTGTGGTTTGATTCCACAGGAATGGGATGTGACGAAGACAGGATGTTTGTCTTACAGTGTTCCTGAAGTGGGACTATTGTCCTTTGTTCTTTCTCATTGTTGTCCGATGATAGAGAGAAAGGGAGCCACATTGAAGTGCTCTGTGTGTGTTTATATGTAAATAAAGTAGATTAGCCTAAATGCTGAGTTGCTGAGTTCTGTTACGCAACTGCGCAAACCTCTGTGGATCCCTAAGTGTGCTGTTTGGGCTAAATAATGCATTTGAAGCTCCCAAACGATCTTCCAGGAGGGAGGGAACATGCCAGTTGGGCATGTGTCTCTGCCAAGGTCCTAATTGTGAGTAGGATGTTTCCTGACAGTTTTCTCCTACTCTGGAGGGCAGGACTCGAACCAATGCCTTCAAGTTACAAGAAAGGAGATTTCAAATAAACATAAGGAAAAACTTTCTGTCAGTAAGAGCTGTTCGACAGTAGAACAGTCTCCCTTGGGAGGTTGTGGACTCTCCATCCTTGGAAGTTTTTAAGCAGAGGCTGTATGGCTATCTGTCCTGGATGCTTTAGCTAAGATTCCTGCATTGCAGGGTTTTGGACTAGATGACCTTTGTGGTCCCTTCCAACTCTACAATTATATGACTGTGGAGGTAGTAGCCATTGAAAGCTATATCCATGAATTTGTCTAATCCTCTTTTAATCCTCTACCTTCCACCGGTTTTCCTGGGACAGAATATCTTTTGGTCTTGCTACATTCAGGTTTTTTGGTTGTTGATGGTGCTGTAGCAGTCGCGGTACTGTTGACTCTGGAGATGGGCAAATGCCGTATTGCGATTGCATTATGTTGGCATTAGTCTTGGCATAGAAACTCCCTTGCATAGTGGGACCATACAATCAAGCTTGCTTGTATTACTGTAAAAATGCCTTGTTAAAGGTCCATTTTGCTAAACGCATCTGTGTTAATAATAAAAACAAAGCTACTCCCCTCCAACCTTGTTCCTACATAGCTCTCTCTCTCTCTCTCTCTCTCTCTCTCTCTCTCTTCTCTCTCTGTGTGTGTGTGTGTGTGTGTGTGTGTGTGTGTGAGAGAGAGAGAGAGAGAGAGAGAGAGAGATGCCTCAGAGGCTCTGATCACAAAGAAAATTGATGGGCTGTGCCTAAACCTTATCACCACTTCAGAAGATCACGTTTAACAGAAAATACTCATAGTTGAAGCTTATCCCTTACTGCACCAGGATAAGAAGCCTTTGCACCCTTAGAAAACTTTGAAAGGTTCAAACTGTTTTTGTAAACACATATTTCCGTATTCTGCTAACATGGTTTCTGTATATAGTCCTTAACAGTAACCCTGAGATGAAATGGAATTCTTCCAGAATCAAACAGGCAAAATGTGCAGATAAAACACTATATCCGCCATCTTTAATAATTTTTAAATTGTTGCTATTATTCTCCATATAGTAGGAGAAGCAGCATGTATGTATTTTCTGCAACTATTGCCAATTACTATTTACAAAGCAAAAAAAAAACCCAATTTAATCTCCCTCTCCATTTTCTTTGCTTTATTTCCTTTCGGTTTCAGCACCGTAAATAAAAGCCATCACCAGATTAGACATATTGTTAATTATGTGAATGCAATGACTTTTCCCAGGATCATGGCAAGATTAGAATTTTCCAGCCCACCCAATTCTTTCTAAAATGCTTGGGATTTTCCCAAAGCTGCTGTTTACTGTATTACTTTAATTTATTAATGATATGTGGAGGTTGGCCTATAGTTTCATTGAAAAGGATCTCCTGCCCTCAGTGTAGCAGTGTAGCACCATTTGTAGGTTTTGCTGATCCTGCAATGACCCTAGGAAATAGTTGCCAAACTTTATTCTTCTAGAAGACGCTTAATATATTTTTTAAAATAAAGCATCTTCTCTTGAGTCCAAATGTCCAGCTTCATTAATGTATGCCAACCATTCTAAAACATATAATATCTTCAATAGTCTCTTTTCAATCATCTTCTGTAGGTCTATGTTATACAGAGTGTGTGTATAACCCAACCCCAAACTCAACACTGTCTCTAGTAACTGGTAGGGTATTATTTGTTGCCTATGCCTTGCAAACAACTAAACCCGAGGAGCGCTATTCAACTAAGTTTTACTCAGAGTACACCTACTGAAATTAATGGACCCAACATAGTAATGTTAACTAATTTCAATGAGTCTCCTCTAAGCAAAATGAAGTTGAATACCACCCATGGAATTGAATTGGCTAGAAGAGTAAATATAGAAACAATATCTTTAACAGCAAAGGTTTGTATTGGTTAATCATCTTTGTACTGTGGTTCATTCTAAGAAGATCTAAAGTATGACTCGTATTGGTAGCATTGGGGAGAGTATAGCATTCATCTTTATTCCTTTTTATTTTTCACATCAGTGCTCAAGTGTTTCAAGGCCATCTTGATTGCTATCCTTGTTTCCCTTGAGGGCTCAGTTCCATCTAACGAACAACTTCTGCAATTTGAACTCCCTAACCAACTGATTTCCTTTTCCCTTTCCCTTTTTGATGGCTTTTGATCTGATTTCATTTTGATATAAATTCAAACCCATCACTCCATATATATTTCTTAATACTGAAGATAAAGAAGATGATGAATAAAATAAAGAAGATGAAGTAGAATCTCTCTCTTAGTCAGTTACAGTTATTGATTCCCCCCCCATGATTGATTTGTAGATTCTATTGACTTTTTGCTAACTATTTGCAACTGTTGATCCCTTGCAGGAGGGGTAGGCCCAATCAGCTCCAGTCAATAAGGTCATTGGTCAGGGATGATGGGAATTCTAGTCCAACAACATCTGGAAGGCATTACCAGCACCAGATTTAGGGGGGGTGCAATTAACCAATATTCACCGTTGCAGTTCCACCCCAAAAGGACACTGAGCTGAGGAGGTGCAAAGCTGAGAAGATTCATAATTGAGAAAATCCATTTGGGGGCATCAAATGTTGGTCTCGCACAGGGTGCCATATTACATAACATTGCCAAGTCCGCCCTGGTACTGTGCTGACTACCCTTGACTTACATGATAGGTACTTTAAAAAAAAAAACACAAAAAAACACAAAAAAACCAGAAACCCTTTATTTATTTGTGCCACTCAGACCATGACTATGAATCTTATTTAACTGTTTACGAATTAGTTTCAGCTAAGACTGTTTCAAGCTCTGCATTAACATGGCTAGTAGCACTTCATTCTTCATTCTTGCCATGTAGATCATTGCAAATCAGTGGAACATTACACATCACATTCAGGAGTCAGTGCCACTTATATGTTCAGTCAGTTGACCTGCAGAATTGGGCATTTGTGCATGTGCAGCAGTGCCCACATGGACAAAGTTCTTGGTGGTAAGCATATCCACATAATGATATAGATAGATAGATAGATAGATAGATAGATAGATAGATAGATAGATAGATAACATCTTTCTCTATCTCTATATTAGGGGTGCCAACTTGAATAAAATATGGGGGGCAGGTAAGCCACGCCCCACATAATCAATCAGATGATACGGTGCATACACACCATTTGAATGGCAATGCCCATCAACTTGGGGGGAGGGCAGCTCCCTCAAAAAAAATATTGGGGGGGCGATGAAAGGACCTCAACTCCTAGGATTGGACTCCTATGCTCTATATCTATATCGTGTGTGTGTATGGACACACACACACACACACACACACACACACACACAATTAAAAGCACATTCCTTGTGTCTTAGAACAATATGTGCTTATGAATGGGTTATGATTTTCTGTCTTAATACCTTGATCCTAAATATATGACCCAGAAGCAAGTTTCATGTTCCACAATTCCAGCATAACTATATTACACCTGAAATGTTAAAACCAAAAACACTATTTTTTATATATATACAATACACACATTAAACAAAAGGAAAGCTAGATCAGCATAAAGGACAATGACACCTCTAGCATACACAGTCCTTCTATATACATTTATATACATTTTGACTTGGAAAATATTTCCTACAGTGACATCTAAGAGGAAGCCATCTTTTAAATAAAGCCATAGATGATTTCACTCTTGGATTACAGGGATTTCCCATATGGATAGAGTCAATGAAGTGAAACAGTGCAGGCATCAATTGATGCGTCTGGCACCAGATATTATAAAAAAGATATTGAAGTGCGATTGAAGCAAAGCTGTTGTGAAGTAAGACGTCAGAGGTTTTCGAAGGTTCCTTCTCATGTTTAATGAAACTGATTAAATTGCAGTATCAGTGGCAATTCCAAATTGCCAAAGCAGAAAAGCAACTACTTAGTATAGATTTTCTTCAGCTCTTAATGCCAGAACCATTCTGTTTAAGTGTCCATATGACAGCTACTGACTTGTCTATAAAGAAAAGTACTAATGCAAGTTCTCTCTAGAGCTGTTTTGCCTTACTGAACACCAGCAGACCTATTCATGCACTAAGCAGCATACATCCCCTCTAGGATTAGAAAAAGCATTTCAGCAAAAGATACGATCTCTATTCTCCTTCTGTGGCATGTTGAACGCTCAACACAAAATTGTAGTAACTTGAGGAAAATAAGACACAATGCGCAATTGTTATATCTAGATTTAACAACGGGATTCATCATTTCTCCAAATACCAGACTGCTGCATGAACAAACACGTTGCATTACTTTCTGCTATATTAGCCTACAATGTATTTCTAATGCCATGATTTGCCACTGGGAATGAATGTTTGTTTTTCAGCTGAGTCGAACATCCATCTGCATTGCAGCCTCCTCCAACTTGGTGCTCCCTAGATGTTGCTGGACTCTGACTCCCATCAGCTTAAGCCAGGAAGGCCAATGGTCAGAGAAGATGGAAGATGTAGTCCAAAACATCTGATAGGCACCTGGCAGAAGTCGGGTAACTGATCAGGTTTGGAAGCCACACTTTTCTGATAGCATCTCTACAAGGGGCTCACTTGAAGCCCAAGTGTGAGCTGTATGGGCAGGGTGCAGAAAGAGGCATAGAGAACCAGGCCAGCTCCCTTGCAAGTTAGATTAATAATGGGCTCTTACTCCCCCCACCCCGCACTAGTTATTGCAGAGTATGGCATAAAATTGTGGCCTGTTGTTGTTGTTGTTGTTGTTGTTCAGTCGTTCAGTCGTGTCCGACTCTTTGTGACCCCATGGACCAGAGCACGCCAGGCACGCCTATCCTTCACTGCCTCTCGCAGTTTGGCCAAACTCATGTTAGTAGCTTCGAGAACACTGTCCAACCATCTCATCCTCTGTCGTCCCCTTCTCCTTGTGCCCTCCATCTTTCCCAACATCAGGGTCTTTTCTAGGGAGTCTTCTCTTCTCATGAGGTGGCCAAAGTACTGGAGCCTCAACTTCAGGATCTGTCCTTCTAGTGAGCACTCAGGGCTGATTTCTTTGAGAATGGATAGGTTTGATCTTCTTGCAGTCCATGGGACTCTCAAGAGTCTCCTCCAGCACCATAATTCAAAAGCATCAATTCTTCAGCGAAATTGTGGCCTACTTTCACCCAATGTACAAACCTGGCTCTTTCTTCCTGTGCAACTATTCACCCAGCTTTTCCTGGTGAGTTATCACCTCCCTTCCTTTGCCATGATGCTAACTTCTCTGTGACTCTCAGGATTAAGTATTTGCTCATTTTTTTTCACACAACTCCATTGCTGACCATGAACACAGAACACCCATGACAATGAGGATATCCCTAAAGATGTTTGGAACAGAAACGGGCTCATTGCACTCATGTCAGGGCAGCAAGCAGTGTGTGTGTGTGTGTGTGTGTGTGTGTGTGTGTGTGTTTTCACAGGGTGGACAGACTTCATTTTTGCTCACAACATTTTTGCATATCCCATAAGCTTGGCATGAAATCATATGTATCCGCCTTATGCTGAGTCAAATCACGGACCAGATCACAGTGGTGCTGTGATCTAAACCACTGAGCCTCTTTGGCTTGCTGATTGGAAGGTCGGCGGTTCGAATCCCTGTGACGGAGTTAGCTCACGTTGCTCTGTCCCAGCTGCTGCCAACCTAGCAGTTCAAAAGCACACCAGTGCAAGGTACTACTGTGGAAGGAAGGTAAACGGCATTTCCGTGTACTCTGGTTTCCATCACGGTGTTCCGTTGTGCCAGAAGTGGAAAGCTTTCTGTGGACAAATGCCGGTTCCCTCGCCCTGGAAGCAAGATGAGGGCTGCAGCCCCATAGTCACCTTTCACTGGACTTAACCATCCAGAGGAGTGTACCTTTACATTTAGATCAAAGTACAGTTTGATCAGTTTGATGAAAACCCCAAAGCTGAAATTGTTAATTTGGGGTTCTCATCAGCTGTACGCCATAATCATCACAATTATAACAAATAAAGGCTTGACATATCTCGCTTTGCATGTCATGAGTCTATCTCATATATTAGTTTCACCTTTTAAGTTTAATTCCTGAAAGAAAGGAACTTTTCCATGATATTCTAATTTTTCGAATTTCACCTGTAGACCATTGATCCATCCAGCTCTGTATATTCTACACTGAATGACAATAACTTTCCATGGTTTATGATGGGATGCATTCTCAGCCATATTTGAAGTTGCCAGGGATTGAACCAGGGACCTTTCACATGCCAAGCTCTATCATTGAGCTACTGCACTTCCACAGTGTCAAAGAATTATGTAATCATGGGTCTATAACTGAGCACATGGGTCTAAATGGGGATGAAGGACACTTCCATTAAAAAAAATGAGTTGCTGGGGAGCATGCATAGATGTTGAACAAAGCCCAGAATCTTTGATTGCTTATGTTTGTTGAATAATATAGGGCCAAGCAAAATGTTGCAATACATTTTCTTTTCTACCGAGTGCTTGTTCTTATATTGCACACTTTGCTTTTATGTTGCAAGAATGGTTTTACTGTAAATAAGTACATTTTATATCAACAAATTATTTATTCTCATTTGAATAAGTTGCCACGTTGATGACCCCACAGTTTCTGTGGCTTCCTAAACTCTGCACACAATGATAAGGGCTCCAGCTTCCATAATGGACACACTATTTCAGTCCACTTCTGCCAACAGGTCCAGGTGTCCCTAGGGTGCAATCTGGAATTACTTTTTTTTTTTTTAAAAAAAAAGGTAGAATAATGAATTATTGTACTTTTCTGTAAACCAAACCTCTTGCACAAGGAGAGCATTGTCTCTGGACTTGGTGTCAATTTTCGCATGCAAAATTCTACCGCAAGGTCAGAAACGCCTCCTCTTTGATTAAAAGACACCTGCTGCACGTGAAAGGGTGTATTGAAATACAACCTTGCAAATTAGACAACAGCAATAACAACCAACCCTTGCTTCTTACTTAGATCTGGAGCCATCCTCTTGGGTAATAATAATAAAAAAATACAATTTACATATCACTAGCCAGATGTGTGAATGCTTGCCCTGATTAGTGCATCTGTGAAATAACCAGATGATGATGCCAGTGATGCCAGTGAAACGTTTTACCGTTTTGAAGACATCTTTTCTCAAACAAGACATCCTCGCTCAAACAAGTAATTGGGTGAATACCTTTGTGAAACAGGGGGACATTACACCGTGAAATCAATATGGACAAACCACTGTGCATCATTACAAAGTAGGACAGGCCAAAATCCGCATCATTACAACTTTTTGGCTATAAAATCCGCTGTGCTTTTTGGCAAATGCCGTGTCAGTACAGCATGGTAAAATAATGTGAACTGGGAGCTGCATATACAGATTCAGAACAGAGCTGATATAGCCCTATTCATGTCTCAGATGTGAATACTACACTACCAAATTTTTTGGCTGCTGCTACAGAAAGGATGGTTTAAGTGTGTACTACTTGGCAATTGTATGCACCATCTGGTGAGAAGGCTGTAAGGCCTGTAATCCTTTTTCATCAGAGAAAAGACTGGTAACAATCACCCATAAAACTAGAGTCTAGACTACTGAAATGAGCTCCTTCTGGGGCTGCTGTTGCCAACTGCTCACAAGCTTCAGCTGGCTCAGAGCAGAGCGTCTCTAGCATCTGTGGTAGCTTCGTACTGCCTTTCATCCAGCCAGGAAAAATTTAGGTGTTGGTTCAAAGTTTTGACCCATAAAGTCCCCAGAAACCTTATACACAAAAGACCTTAGAAGAGGCATAGACAGATTTGGCCCTCCGGGTGTTTTGGGACTACAACTCCCATCATCCCTAGCTAACAGGACCAGTGGTCAGGGATGATGGGAATTGTAGTCTCAAAACATCCTGGAGGGCCGAGTTTGCCTATGCCTGCCTTAGAAATTACTCCTTCCCCTAGATTCCCTTGTGCTATTCAATAAGATTAACCTGTTAACTAGTAAACGTGTTATAGTTGTAGAAAGATGTTCTCTATGGCTCACAACTACATAGCTCCTTCCCACGGAGACTTGCCAGACCTGAACACTTTGGTATACCCATGTTATTGGGCTACATTTCCCATCTCCTTTGATCGCTGGCCATTCTGGATGAGCTGATGAGAGCTGGGAGTCCAATAACATATGGAGGACTACAGGAGAGTCATGTTACAATTGTCACATTGAGAGCAGCATTTTGAAGATGCATCATCGTCACCAGGAAGAGGGACAAGAACAGGTGTCAGCAAACTTTTTCAGCAGCGGTCCACTGTCCTTCAGTCCTATGGGGGGGATTATATTTAGAAGAAGAAGAAAAAGAACGAATTCCTGTGCCCCACAAATAACCCAGAGAGATGCATTTTAAATAAAAGGACACATTCTACTCAATGTAAAAACAGGCTGATTCCTGGACTGTCTGCGGGCTGGATTTAGAAGGTTATTAGGACAAGAACCTATATTAGTAGAACATCTTTCTTTCTCAGAGCTGCTAATGGGGTAAAAGTCCAGTTACATTTGCAATAATGACCATTTTGAGTATAAAAATTGTTTGTTTGTTTGTTTGTCATTGTTTGTTTGTTTGATTCCTGGACTGTCTGCGGGCTAAAAGGTGTGTGTGTGTAAAAGTGTGTGTGTGTGTGTGTGTGTATGGTGACACTTTTCCTAACACTTAATGCTTTGAAAAGCTTCACCAGATTTTATTTCCTTCCACATCCTTCCAACTCCCCCACATGCACGGATGGGGAATCACTAATGTGCATAGCATGCTCCCCTAACACAAACATGTTGGCTGTGCATTGTGCCAGCATATGAAGAGACTTCAGGTATGTATCAATATTTACACAATGAGAGGTGTGATCCTGGCCCACTCAAGATCCCCTTTGTGTGATGGATCTCCATCTTCATATTCACTGCACAAGTAAAACTCATTATTGTGTGTGCCGACTATAAAGGCAATGGATATTTGGCCACTGGGTGCAGTAGGGGTGGAACCACGGTGCACTCGGTAAGAGCTCCTAAGTAGCCAGTAGATTTGTTAACAGAGTTAGACGATATTTGTGTTACATTTGTTTCGAGGAACGATATTTGTGTTTACATTTGTGCTTGTTTCATTTTACTCCTGCTTGCTCTTTAGTTCTACACTCAAATACACATAAATGCATCTATTTCAATAATTCAAGTCCAAAATATGCTGCAAGAATGATTCTGTGATTAATCTTTTTTCAGATGGTTTACGCTTCCCGGAAATGTTTGTTTTCCGCACTGGAATAGCTGATTCAGGGACTTTGGAATCTTCCACAGCAAATGCCACATGGCGCAGTCAGTCAAAACGGGATAAAACACATGAAACTTACTTTGAAATGTGAAGGATTAAATGGTGAAAGAAAGAAAGAATCTCACTTGTTACATTTATGCTGCAAAACTAAAAAAAAAATATGCTTTAATTTTGCTTTCATTATTACAGACATCAAATTGATACAACTAGCATCTGGGAACATTAGCCAATTCCATCTGGATACTGACAGCAACAAAACTTTGATTGATGCCCACGACCCACGACAACTATGTATGTATTGTTTTTTTCTTATGCCTAATCAAACACAGATAAAATTTCAGGAAACAAAAAACAGCCTACAGAGATCTCACAACTAGCAGGGGTTTGCAGCAGATGACCCTCCAATGTCCCTCCCCAAACATCTGATTCTGTACTGAATACAGTACTGAATACATTCAATTTCTGTGAAAATATTCCAGGAATCACACCAGAGTGAGAGTGAGCTGCTGTGAGGCTCTGATTCTTAAAATTCTACTTACATTTATATAGCTTCAGGACTGAGGCCATCAGTATGAGCAAACAAGGAAGCAGTGCTTGGGGTGACGTTGTTTCTTTAAAAAAAATGGGAGTCCAGCACATGGACAGGGACTGATGTTCCCAGTAAATGGAGTAAGAACTTTCTCACGCTGCAAAAAGGAATTCAAAAAAAGTGTGCCAAATTGCAAATGTGTTGGCAAATTTAGAAGGGGCACTTCATTTCGGCCTTAGTGGCAGTTGCCCAACCCTGCTCTGCACTCTCTTTGAGTGCAACTGCCTAGCTAGAAATTGTCCTTGAACTGGGATTATTACATGAATGGATGGATACATTTGTGGTGTGTGGGGTGGGTGATCTCTGACTTCTGTGTGGCTAAAATGTGTCCTGCTCTACTGTGCTGTCCACCTTTGTCTCTGGCCTCACCCATCACTGTCACATAAGGTAAAGGTAAAAGACCCCAGGATGGTTAAGTCCAGCCAAAGGCGACTATGGGGTGTGGCGCTCATCTCACTTTCAGGCCGAGAGGGCTGGCGTTTGTCCACAGACAGCTTTTAGGGTTATGCGGTCAGCATGACTAAACATCATCTGGCACAATTGAACACTTTGACAGAAGCCAGAGTGCACAAATATGCCATTTACTTTTCCGCCGCAATGGTACCTATTTGCATGTCGAGGCTTCTGTCCCCAGCTCCCCCCCCAGTAACTCAGACATCACACAGTAATTTTGGTTTAAGGTTTTTGGCATAATTTTGGCCACAACTTTATTTAAATACAGCCAATGTGAGTGGTTGCTTAGGCATTGGTTCCGACTACTGTCCCCCCAGCCATGGGACAGCTGACATTCGCTTTAAGGGCGAAGTCAGAAAGGGTAAACACCTAAGGAAGAAAACGGAGTCGGGCCACGACCCACGGTTCTCCCCCAAATGCTCCCAAGGACTCTGCGTGGCCCTAGCCCCCCACCACTTGAGGTGGGGGTGGACAAAAGCAAGAAGAGTCCCTGGATTCTTTTAACAGAATACCCTTTTTCAGGGGTAGGCCCAGCCAATTTCCTACCCCTGCCCCGCGCATTCAGAGGTAGGCCCAGCCTATCCATACCCCTGAAGCAGCGTTACTAGGGGCAGGCCCAGCCTATCCTGACCCCTAGTGCAAGCATAACCAATGCCTAACCGCCAACCTTACAAGTTGTGACGATTTGCTACGCAGTAGGCAAAACCAGTGACAAAAGCCAATCAGCCACTGGACAATTTGCTACTCAGTAGCAAAACCAGTGACAAATAGCCAATCAGCCACCGTTGGACAAATTCCAAACCAGGCTCCTGCTCCAAAGCAGACAACCCCATGACCAGGCCATAGCAAGGGAGCTCCTTTAAACCCTTCCCTATGCTCTCTTTTAAGAGAGAACACCTTATCTACTTCACTGGTGTGTTTTAACAGCTAGGTGTGGCAGGAACTGGGACAGACCCAATGGAGCAACACCGCATCACGGGGATTCAAACCACCAACCTTCTTTTGGGACCCCAAGAAGCTTGGTTTTTAGAGAACACGCTTTATCCTGAATAAATGCACACAATTCACCGATAGGTCACAGCGTTGTGAGCAAAGGAGCAATGAAGATGATGCCTCAAGCTGTTTGCCAAGAAGCTGTGGGTTTCTTGTGATGTAACAAAAGCACTTGGCACTGATAGTGGATATAAAGGCAGGCAAAGCAAGGAAGAAATTGCTGTTATATTGCTTTCTGCCCATGGTCTCACTGGGGAGGCAAACTGGTGGATAAAGGAGGCATTTGTTTAAACTACTGCATATGGCAATCAGTTTGCTTGGAAGAGCTGCTGGTGATGTGAAGGAAGCAATCTTCTGGCATAACGGATGCTAGGGACGATAATAAGGCAAGTTTGGTTGCTTGAACTTGCTGGTGCTTTTGAATTGGAAGCTGGCAGAGCTCAATGGGCTAACACTAGCTTCTGGGATAATGTGACCTTCCAAACAAGAGCCCACGGAGAACACCTATTTCAGTGCAGTGGTGCTACCACATTTTTCTACTTGCACTGTGGGGCTTTTAAACTGCTAGGTTGGCAGAAATGGGAGCCAGCTACTCTGTCACTGGGATTCTTCTGCATGTGAACCAGGAACCTGACCTCTGTAGACAACAGAAGGACTCCCTTCTGTTCTTGACCTTCTGCATGTGCTGTGATCTCCTGGGTGATGTGTGACTCCTGCCATTAGGCAGTTGAATGTGCATGCATACTCCATCTGTTTCCCTCTCTCCCAATTCTATAGCCGGGCAGCACTGGAAACCTATGATACGTCACTGTGGAGACTCAGAAAAAATATCCCATGTGTCCCCCTTTATTTGCTTTGGAGCATTTCACAGGCTTTTTTCTGCAGCTTGGGGGTCCTGGGAATAGACTCTTTGTTTTAGCACTTTTTCTGCTGGCAGATCTCACATTTTTACTTTTTTCACTTGGGTCCTGAATACTCAGGAACCCTCTCTTCCACATTTTCACTCTTCATCCTAACTCAAGTAACTGTGAATTTACTACCAAGCACTGGGAGATATTCAGTGCTAGTCCAGCTCAGAGTAAACCAATTAAAAGATTGCTAACTTGGGTTCATTCTGCTTCAACCCGGCCAATTTAGAACATCTAAATACAGTGAATGTGATGCTGTGACAGTCACTGTGAACTATGAACATAAGTTTGGCCTGATATTTTGCTTTTTTAAAAAAACTAAGTCTGCAGCTCTTTTAAAAGATCTGAATTAAATCTGTGTGACTGCTGGAAAGAGGTGTTAATGGTAAATTATGCCCATTATGAACCTGGTAGTTCATTTGTTTTGATAGAACTTCTGTGCATGCGAAAATAATTCCCCTAATCAATTAGAAGCCATTTTCAGTCAACAAATATATGGGGGCAGGCTTTTGGGGTGAGCACGTAGCAGTGTTTTGGCATTTATGTAAACTGCTTTGGGTGAGCATGTTTTGATGATTTAAATCTTTTAAATATAAACATAATACAACTTTCAAGCAGGACTGAGGTTTCTCTCTTTGTAGGAGTTAACCACTGACCCAAATATTCCGAATTCTTTGAAAATTAGATTACAGAAGAATGGTTTTAATTAAGTTACATTATACAAATTTAAAACTCTGATAATTTATGCTGCTACCCATATATTGTCATGTAATCCCATTTTAGAAATTTCCAAGTATGATTCTGTTAATGTACCTTGTGACTGCTCAATTTGCCTAAATAGCTACTTCAATTTTCTTCATTTCTATTAGGCTGAATTCAGATAAGGTCGCTGTCGAACCAGCAAAATGGTTACAGAGCAACGAGAAAACTTACAGTTAAATGAATATATTTTTCTACTTTACATTCTGTATTTGGGGCAGGAACAACAAAATATTTCAAAATTCCCATTAGCGCAGCGAAGTTTTAACTTGGGCCATAGATTTCCCTTCAAACCCAAGGGAACTGCAACCTCATTGGATGCCTCATGGATCAGAATTCATGGATTCTAGTTGATATAGCATTACAGTGGTATTAATAAAGAAACCCTTCTGGCTGAGAAAAAGCATTAAAGTAAGCAGT